>CAMRHE010000346.1:1800000-2095986 GCA_947044405.1 Leptodactylus fallax | reverse complement strand
GTGTACAGAACGGGCTCCGGAAGTGGCTCCGAACAGCTGATGGGGCCATGTGTCAGCCCTCTACCGATCAAGTATTTATGGCCTATCCAGAGCATAGGCCATAAAAAAGATTAACCCTGGACAACCCCTTTAATATGCCCCACACAGTTTAATGTCCCCCCCACAGGATGTTAGCCCCCCATTACTGCTTCCACACAATATAATGACCCCATCACTGTTCCCCATGCAGTATGGGGGACCAGTAAAGAGGCCACTATGTGGGGGGACCAGTGACGTGACCATAGAAAAATTTGGCTCAGACAACCCCTTAAAAGAGGTTGTCCATAAACGGGAGCTACCACTGTGTCGGCCGCCAGGGAGGTGTAAAAATAATTTTTTTTTAAAAAAGCATACTCACCTGTCCCCAGCACCCCGTGTTCCCCTGCCTGTGTCTGTTCGGTCTCATGGCGGCGCCTCATTTCTGGAAATCCTGTACCTAATTGGTCTTAGTGATCACATGAGGTGCAGGACTCCCAGCAAGGAGGCGCCGGCACGAGACTGAATGGACACTGGCAGCGGACAACAGAGTGCCGGAAACAGGTGAGTATGCTTTTTAATTTACTTATTTTTTACTTTACACCTCCCGCCAGCTACATGGGTTGCTCCAATTCCTTCGGGGCAGCTGTGGGAATCAGACACGCCTGTCTGAGCTCCTGAGACCAGAGGCTATAGTCTGTTTGTCAGCTCAGAAGAGAGGCTTGGTGTGTGGTGTTTGTGCAACAGCAGCAGTTTTTCCAGTCATAGTTGGAGGCTCCAACCCCTTTCCTTTTCCAAGGTTGGGGTTTTCTCACCATGGAGCAAGGTGCTCCTGCCCCCCGAGCCAGCTTGGCGGGGGGCAGGAGGCTCTCAATGGACGGCAGTAGCAGCAGCAGCAGGAGAAGATTGGAGAGGCAGCAGGCTCCAGTGGAAAAAGGTATGGCAACCCGCAGCAAGGGACGTCTAGGTCAGAAAACCCCGGCGGAGGCTGAGCCCTGTACAAGTAAAAAGGCCAGCGAAGCCCCCCCTCCTTCCTTGCCATCATCAGGTTGGGGGATTCGGAAGGCTGGTGAGGATGTGCTTGCATACAGTAAGCGTATTAACACTACCCTTGAGGAATATGATAAAGCCAGGAGGTCCCTGTTCGCTATGGGTGCGGAGCTTCAGAGTGTCCGTGCCCGTAGTGACAGGGCCTCAAGGCATGAGAGACCGGCACTGAGTAAGCAGGTCAAAAAGCTGAAGGAACAAATTAAAGGGCTTGACCAAAGATGCCGAGAGATCCTGGAGGGCGCGGGGCCTTTCAGGGAGAAACTCCTGAATGATGACCGTTTTTACCGCAAGCAGCAGGGGCGGCTGCTGCGGGAAGACCTCGCGTCCTCCGAAAGCTCGGATCCGGAATATGAGACAGATACTGACTCAGAGGGGAGCCTGCTGGCAGAGTACGGCAGTAGCCGGAAGCCTACGAGGGTGAGTTCAGGTATTCCGACCTATACGCCCCCAGAGAAATTGGCAAGTTTACCCCAGCTACCGGAGAATTTACCACCATTACCGGCAACATCAGAAGACGATATGGGTTCTGCTGCGGGGAGGCTAATCCACGAAATATGCATGCTAGAATCCCCGGCAAGAATGGAGAAGATGGCTTTTTCCGTAGACGACCTTGCAAACGAGGAGGAATCAAAAAAAAGGAAAAAGAAGAAGGCTAAGCCGCAAGAAGTCGGCACCCTGAAATATGTGAGTGTCGCAGCAGGTATAACTGTTCCCGCAGGGCAACCCCCATTGACTCTAGCACAGGCTGAATCTGGGGTGTTGCCCGCGGGTGAGATAAGGGGGCGCAGACTCCCCAGACCCCGCTTTCTCTAAGTAGCGGTGTGGGTGGGGAGCTGGGTGCAGTATTGAAAATGGCGCCCGAAACTGCAGCGGACAAGGTCGGAAAAGCACCTCCCACGAAGGGAGGTAGAGAAGCGGTGAAGCCTGCCCCTGTGGGCAGGGTCAAAGTAGCGCCGGCCCCTCCCCAGGTCCATCGTAAGGGGAAGGGGCATGCGGCTTGTCCCTCCCTTCCGGTTTCAGGTGCCGAGGAAGCCAATGAGACCGGTGATGCGGAGGCTGCCGTCAGCGCTAGGAGCAAGTCCGCTCCTAAAGCATTGAGCGCTGCGACAGCTGACGATGCGGAGGTCGAGGCAGAGGCACAAGTCGCCCCAGCTAAGCGGGAGGAGAGTGAAGCGGAGGCCTGGAATAGGCCAATCCCGCTCGTGGAGCCGCCCAAGGCCGCAAGCCCCGGTGTGAATGAGGTAATGGTGAGCGTGGGTAAGAAAGCGGTGAGTAAGAGCAGACTGGGGAGTAGGAAAAGCAGGCGTCAGGAGAGGAGGGCGGAGGAGGGGGAAAAAACTGTGGTTCCAGAGAGTGACTTAGACGTTCCTTGTGAGGGAAAGGGGAGGGGGGCTATGGAGGCTGTCACCCCTTGTGTTGCTGCTGCTGCTGCTGCTACTGCTGTCCCTTTTGTTAAAGATGCGGTAGTGGAGGTTCCTAGGACTTTGGAAAATGTAGGCATGGCTGCTGCAGAAGTAGCTTTGCCAAATGTGTTTGCCCGGTCCACGCCTGCGACGCTGGGAACGACCGCTCCTGTCTCTGGTGTCCCGGTGGCCGCGGTGGTGGCCGGGCCGAGCGGGCTTCAGGGGGCGCCCGAAGGTGGCACTGGAGTTGCGGGGGCTGGGACTGCGGCCTCAAGCTTGGTACATTCCTATGCCAGTGTCGCCTCGGGGGTCCCAAGGGGTGCCTCGTGTCCATCACTGGGGGCCAGGGACGGTGAATTACAACAGCAGCTCCTGGCGGCCTTACGAGCAGGGCAGAGAACGATGATAGTGGATGGTCAATCGAGGGACCTTAGGTTTTGGATTGAACGTTTTGGCCTAGGGAAGTTCCGAGATGAGGGGGGTGAGACCAGGTGGACTCTCCCGACACCCGGGCAGCGGCCGGTCCGGAGGAATGTAGTCCGTCTCGGGTGGGGGGGAGAAGGCCCTTGTCCTCAGAGGAGGAGGGTCGTCGAACTTCTGCTCGGGATGGGCTTTAGGGCAAGTGACATCTTTGCCCTCATTCACCCGGTCGGCTCCTCAGAGTTTGATGTCAGCTTTGTTACCCCGGGGGGCTTAGAAACCTTCTGGGGTAATTATGAGTTGGCAAAGAACGAGCCCGGCTGGCGCGACTTCAATGTGTGGGCGGTGTCGCGCCAGGATGCAATTAAGAAAGTGACCGTTTTGACTCGTAACGAGTCACTTTCTTACATGGACATTATGACCTGGCTCAACAGGTATGGGGAAGTGAAAGACTTCCCCCGGAAGAACCTTGATGAGTTTGGCATTTGGTCGGGGGCCTGGACATTTATGGTCAAATTGAAGCATGAGGATAACTCGGTGATGCATATCCCGTCCTCAACCTTCCTCGGGAAAGACAGGATTCTTGTCTTCTACCAGGGGCAGCCGAAGCTCTGTCACAGGTGTGGTGATCCCTCGCACTTGAGTGCCTCCTGCAGGGTGCAGAAGTGTGCCATGTGTGGGGGATTAGGTCATCTAGCTGCAACCTGTGATAGGATTCGGTGCCACCTGTGTGGTGACCTTGGTCACCCAATCGGGGCGTGCCCGAGGTCGTTCGCTAATGTCACCCTCCGACGGGCAGGGGCAGGTGAGGAGACTGTCCCTGTCACCGAGGAGGGGGTTGGAGGTGGAGAGACCAGGTTGCCGACGCGGAGGGAGAAAACCCAGCCACCATCTAGGGCGAGAAGGAGAGATAGGAGAAGGGAGCAGAGGGAGGGTATTATGTGTCTCCCCTCTGCCCCTGATCCCGCTGGGTTGGATTCTAATGCTGAAGTAGCGACGGGCACGGCCCTGATTGAGGAGATGAGAAGACTGCAGAGGGAGGAAGAGGCTGACCTGTCTTCATCTTCCCAGTACGTTAGTGCTGGGGAGGAACAGACGGTCAGGAGGAGAAAGTCACCGAGTAAAGCGAGGGTAAAAACATCTGCCCCCCCCCCGGCAAAGGAACGGAGACTCGAGGACCTTTCAGTGATCAGCCCTAACCGGTACCAAACCCTCTGCGAGGACGCATCAGCCTCAGGGGAGGCTTCAGAGGGGGAGGTGGGACCGTCGGGGGCTGCTGAGTCTCCCTCAGGGAAGGGCCCCCTGCCTTCAGTGGAGGAGGCTGGCCTGGTACCCAGAGATGGAGCTGATGCACCTCAAGCTGTTTTGGAAACCGTTGAAAAAAATGATACCAATACTCCCCAGGGAGAAACTACGGGGGAAGTCCATCCCTTGCCTGGCCAAACCGCACGAGGTGAGGTGATGGACCAATCCCAATGTAAGAAGAGGACCCGTAAGACGAGGAAAAGTCGCGGGTCCTCTTCAGACTCATCTAGGGGTGGTGGTGGTAGGAGGAAAGGGGGGTGGGAAACTGAAGGTCATTGAGCTCAATCGGTCTTAATGGCAGTCCCCTCTCCACTGACGCTGGCCACCATTAATGTGGCCAGCATTAAGTCTGATACGGCTAGGTTTGCAGCCTTTGATTTTCTTGGCCGAGTTGAAGCTGACATTTTGTTTTTGCAGGAGACCAGGCTCTGTACTCTATCAGAGATAAACAGAGCAAGGAGGGAGTGGCGCAGGGGGCCCTCCTACTGGTCTCTTGCGGCTGAGCCGTATAGTGGAGTGGCGGTGCTTTTTACCGCAGAGGTGAAATGCCAGCGGCTGATCGAACTCGAAATGGGAAGGTGCCTAGTCTTAGACGTCCTCATGAAGGGGCAAAGCCTGCGCCTCATTAACATCTACGGTCCCCAGTCAAAGTGGGACTGTAAAAGCCTCTTTATGAAGATCAAGCCTTTTCTTTTTACGGGCAAACAAGTCATCTTTGGTGGGGATTTTAATACCATAACTAGACCCCAAGACCGAGGAGGTACTGTGGTAACCAGGGGCAACGGGTAGTGTAGTGTCACTTGGCTCGAGGGGTAGTCCCGGTGTAGTCCCTGATTCTCCACTCCCTTTCACTCATCTGTGTTACCCAGGTGCAGTGTGCAGGAACATCGACCACACAGAGTTAGGATAACCAGGTAAAGTCTTTACTTAGTGCAAAAGTCAGTATACAACAATACAGTGCTTCAGCAGCTGGTCAAGTAGTGCAAAACCTTATGCAGTTCAAGGCACGTTCAAGTATGTGATTCACCAATGCACCAAGTCTATAATTCCCCTTAAGGTAGATGTTGGGGGCAGTAGTTGGACGGTTGCCAATAGCAACGACAGGGTTGAGAGTCTATTAGGAGATTGAAAATAGAAGAAAAACAGAGTTCCAGCCCTTGTGGGTTACAACAAGCGTGAGGCTTCGTGGTTTGGCTCGCCACGGGAAAATGGACTTACGGTTTTGCGCAGAGTCCTTGGGGTGCGGTAGCTGAGTGACTCATTAAAGGCTACCAGCTTGCAGGGAGGCCCAGAAGAAGTAGTGTAATCCTCTCTGTCTGCGGAAGGAAACCTTTGGAAGGCAGGTAGAAGGTTCTGGAAGAGATAATCCTCAGCTTGCGGGGCTAGAGTAGATACTTGGCTGGACAGGCCCTTGGTGGAGTGCAGGCACTTCAGTACGGTTGCCCTGGCGGGATACAGCTTCCTGGCCCAAGGTACAACTGGAAACCAGACCTCAACTGAGACCTGGAAGGGACCTGCAGCTTCTGGATTGAAGAAGAACGCTCAGAGAGGATGATGAGAGCAGTAGTAGTAGTTTTGGGGCCTGTACAGGCCTGAGAGCAGAGTACAGGATGTGTCCTCCTTGGACTCTAGGTCCACACACACTACAGGGGGAGACTAGCTCCTCCCTAGGGGTCGAGATAGACTGGTGATTGGTGGAACCAACTTAAGGTAGCAATGTACAATATCACATGTGAAATTCTTAAGGAGGAAAAGCAGTATCAACCATTTAGTACATGTAATACACAATATACTTCAGAACCCAGAAAATGACGGAGAAACATAGGGGAAGTGCTGTTGGCAGCGCCCAGGTGGAAGTCCATGGCCACAGGAGCAGGAGGGCCCTAGATTAACCCTCAGTGGCCGCTCTGGGTCACTGCAGTACCAGAGATAGACTGCCCTATGATGGCGTCGCGTTAAATAGCATAGTGAGTGAAGCTCGCCTGGAGGATATCCACATCAGGCATTCCCCAGGTCACCGTGGGTTCACCTTTCAGAGAGGAAGTGTTAGGTCCAGGATAGATAGGTTTTTTTTGAAGGAGAATTCCGTCACCACCCCTGTGTCCGTGGTGGAGGTGGAGTTCTCCGATCACTGCCTAATTTTATTTTCTTTGAATATTTCAGAAACCCTCCGGAGAGGAAGAGGTTTGTGGAGGCTGAATTCGTCACTCCTTGAGGAGGCAGCTGTAAGACAAGCCTTTGAGGAGTTTCTTCAGGATCAGGTACTATTACTGGGTCTTGAGGGCACTAGGTCAGAGTGGTGGGAGATATTCAAAAAAAGGGTGGCGGGATTTTTCCGCCGGCTCTCAAGCCTCAGGTCACTGGACATGTACCGCATGTACAGTGCACTGAGGAAGAGACTTGAACATCTGGTCTCGACCGGAGGTAGCCAGGAGGATATCTCCGGTGTGAAGGCTTTGCTTAAAGGGTGTCAGTATGATAGGCACGCATCCTTGGTTCTTGAGAGGGATTTCGGGAAATACCGCTCGCCCAACCCCTACAGGAACTGTAAGATGTCAGTGACTTGTAAGACAGTAACAGGCCTGATTGACAGTACAGGATCCCTGACAAGATCCAGGTCAGGGATCTTGGAGGTCGTCAGGTCTTTCTACTCGAACCTTTTGGCAAAGAAGGAACTGAATCGGGATCGGATTTCAGGTTTCTTGGCTGAAGCCATTCCTGAGTCAGCAGAAGACCCTTCTCTTGGTGTTTTGATAGAACCTATAAGGGAAGAGGAAGTCGTCAGGGCTATTGAGGGTCTTGCCCTCAAGAAGTCACCTGGCCCAGATGGCTTAACATCTGAGTTCTATCGGACCTTTAAAGGAGCGTTGGCTCCCCTCTTGACTGACGTGCTTAATGAGTGTCTATCCTCGGGCACTCTGCCAAAGTCAATGAGGAGGTCCGCCCTTATAGTTCTGTCAAAGGGTAAGGATCTGAGCCGTATTGAGAACTGGCGGCCCATAGCACTTCTCAATACGGACCGAAAGATTCTGGCGAAGGTACTTTTCAACCGGCTGGTACAGTTTGCGCCCCGGCTCCTCTCGCCGGCTCAGCACTGCTCTGTTCCCGGTCGTAGCACCTTAAGTGCGGTCCTGAGTGTCAGGGAGGCTGTGGAGCAGAGTAGGGCAGGTCGGTGGAAGGGGTACTTGCTGTCCCTAGATCAGGCTAAGGCTTTTGACAGGGTGAATCATGAGTATTTGTGGTCAACTCTCTCGAGGTATGGCCTACCTGGGGGGTTCATTCAGTGGCTGCAGACCTTATACGCTGGGGCTGAGTCTTTCCCACTTGTGAATGGTTGGGTTGGTCGTCCTTTTGAGGTGGGGTCGGGCGTCCGACAGGGATGTCCCTTGAGCCCGCTACTGTATGTGTTCGCCATTGATCCCCTGATTAGACGGATTAATGGTGGGCCGGTGGCGGGAGTCTGGATGGACCTGGAGGGCACCGGCTCCCCTTTGAGGACAGTAGCCTACGCGGATGATGTCACCGCTCTTGTCTCGTCGCGGGAGGAGATTGAATGGGTGATGTCTGAAGTGGACAGTTACTCGGAGGCTTCCGGATCAGCTGTGAACAAGAACAAGTGTGGAAGCCTCTGGCTGGGAGGGGGAGAGCCTGGTTTTCTCTCCCGGACACCCTCCCAGAACCCCAGGGGTCTGTAAAGATCTTAGGCATCCATTTTGGCCAGGGTGATTACCCACTCCAAAATTGGGAAGGTAGGCTTAAGGATGTCGCCCAGAGAGTTGATTGCTGGAAGGGTTGGTCTTTGACCCTGAGAGAAAGGGTTCACCTTGCCAAGGCCTTCCTGCTCCCGTTGGTGATCTATCTAGGTAGCGTCTGTGCCTTGCCAGAGTCTTGTTGGAGTAGGATCTGTTGCCTGTTCTTCCAACTGTTATGGGGGAACAGGCTCAACCTAATCAAGAGGGAGGTTACATACCGCACAAGGAGGCTAGGGGGGTTAAATATGGTTAACCCCGTGGTGTTCTTAATGAACACCTTTCTTAAGATCAATTTACCAAACCTCTCCGCCGAGGGGGCTCCTTCGTGGGTAGCCTCCTGCCAGGGGTGGTTTCGGCCCTTCTTCCAGAAATGGGAGGCAGGAGGGCAAGTGAAAGATCTTCGTGCACCCCATGGATATCTCCCGGCCTATGCTTCCCTGGTCTTGAAAGTGATTCGTCGGTGGGGTCTGGGGGCGTGGGAGATCAGGACTCAGTCAAGACGTTTTCTTGATGACAAAGTCCTGTTGACCCGCTTCCAGAAGCCTCTGGCGCTCAAAGATTGCCCAGGAGAAACCTTAGAGGGAGGGTTGCATTTTCTTAACTCCAAAAGGTTTCCTCGGAAGTTTTGGGATCTGACCTGGCGCTGCCTCCTAGGTAAGTTATATGTGAGGGGGAACTTGAAGTACCGGAACTCCGACGAGCGAGGCTGCCCTCGGGAGGAGTGTGGCGACATGCTGGAAAGCATGGAGCACTTCCTGCTTCAGTGCCCCTTCAATATAAGGGTTTGCAAATTGGTGGGGACCTCCACCGGTTGGCTGCGGCTGGCTGGCCTTTCCTACGCCGAGTGGGCCTATGGGGCATTCAAACACCCGGAGGGCAGGGACTGCCAGACACTTTTTATAGTTAGCGCAGTGGTTAGGTTCCACTTGTGGTCATCCCGGTGTCTAGTGTCGACGCGAGGCAAAATCCTCCCGGAGGTGGAGGTGGTTAAAAACATCATGGTGGACCTGGTGAGGGTGCGCTCTCGGGAGTATGAGGGGTTGGGCGCAAAAAGGGCTGGTACCCTCTGGAGGGGTTTCACCTTTTCTGTTCCCTGAGGGATAGAATAAGGGATTAAAAGGTAGTTAGGTTAGGGCCAGATAGGGAAAGGGAGGGCAAGGTTTTGCACAAGAGGTGGGGTTTGTTTGTTTTTTTTGGGTAGGGAGGGACAGGTAGGGTTAGGGTAGGGATAGATTGATAGATAGGGACATAGTGGTAGGGCAAGTAGGTAGGGACGGGCCTCTTGTGCTCTCTTCCTGGTGGAGGGCTGGTGTGTCACCACATAGGCATTTTGTTTTGGAAATAGGATGAAAGGGTAAGAGGCTTGAGGATAACCGACCCTAGGCCTGTGGGAGGTTTATGGGAGGGAAGGGGGTGTCAACGGTTTATATAAGATTGTGGGTTTTGTTATTGTATTTTGTCTGGTTTTCTTGTCTGGTATTTTGTTATTTGCTTTTGCCACTAAACATATTTTTTTTGTTCATTTCCATTTTTTTCTATTTCCCATTGTATGTAGTTAAAAGGGTTTTTTTTTCTTAGGGGGGGGTAGGTTGTTTGGGAGGGGGGTTTCTTTTGGGGGTGGAGGGTTTGATATATAGGTTTCGTGTGTCCGGCCTGGCTCTGGACTATGCGGACATGGGAGGACATGAGGCGGAGAGCCAGGTCGGTTTTCAGGGGCTCGGTGGCGGGTGGTGCCAGCACCAGGACTATGCGGACATGGGAGGACATGGGGCGTGGTGCTGGCCGGGTGTGGTGAAGGGAAAAAAAAAAAAAAAAAAAAAAAAAAAAATCTTAATAAGTTTCAGTTGGGGTTTTTTTTGTTAGTTTTCTGTTAGTGTTATATGTTTTCCATTGTATATTACTTATTTGGATTTTCTTTTGTTTCCAAGATAGGTAGAGTTTTGACTGGCGGATGACTGAAGAAAGACTGGAGAGTGAAAGGCGGAGTGAAAGGCAGAATGGATGGGGCCTGATTTGCGGCTGGATTTTCTTTTTGGTCTTTAATTTTGTCCCGGTTTCTTGTATCTTATTTATTGATGTTGTTTATGCTATGTTTTGGATTTATGTATTGTTTCTGTTTATGGGTTTTATATTGTATTTTCGTATGTGACACTGTTTGTGAATTTTTACTTTTCTAATAAAAATAGTTCCAATTCCTTCGGGGCAGCTGTGGGAATCAGACACGCCTGTCTGAGCTCCTGAGACCAGAGGCTATAGTCTGTTTGTCAGCTCAGAAGAGAGGCTTGGTGTGTGGTGTTTGTGCAACAGCAGCAGTTTTTCCAGTCATAGTTGGAGGCTCCAACCCCTTTCCTTTTCCAAGGTTGGGGTTTTTTCACCATGGAGCAAGGTGCTCCTGCCCCCCGAGCCAGCTTGGCGGGGGGCAGGAGGCTCTCAATGGACGGCAGTAGCAGCAGCAGCAGGAGAAGATTGGAGAGGCAGCAGGCTCCAGTGGAAAAAGGTATGGCAACCCGCAGCAAGGGACGTCTAGGTCAGAAAACCCCGGCGGAGGCTGAGCCCTGTACAAGTAAAAAGGCCAGCGAAGCCCCCCCTCCTTCCTTGCCATCATCAGGTTGGGGGATTCGGAAGGCTGGCGAGGATGTGCTTGCATACAGTAAGCGTATTAACACTACCCTTGAGGAATATGATAAAGCCAGGAGGTCCCTGTTCGCTATGGGTGCGGAGCTTCAGAGTGTCCGTGCCCGTAGTGACAGGGCCTCAAGGCATGAGAGACCGGCACTGAGTAAGCAGGTCAAAAAGCTGAAGGAACAAATTAAAGGGCTTGACCAAAGATGCCGAGAGATCCTGGAGGGCGCGGGGCCTTTCAGGGAGAAACTCCTGAATGATGACCGTTTTTACCGCAAGCAGCAGGGGCGGCTGCTGCGGGAAGGCCTCGCGTCCTCCGAAAGCTCGGATCCGGAATATGAGACAGATACTGACTCAGAGGGGAGCCTGCTGGCAGAGTACGGCAGTAGCCGGAAGCCTACGAGGGTGAGTTCAGGTATTCCGACCTATACGCCCCCAGAGAAATTGGCAAGTTTACCCCAGCTACCGGAGAATTTACCACCATTACCGGCAACATCAGAAGACGATATGGGTTCTGCTGCGGGGAGGCTAATCCACGAAATATGCAAGCTAGAATCCCCGGCAAGAATGGAGAAGATGGCTTTTTCCGTAGACGACCTTGGAAACGAGGAGGAATCAAAAAAAAGGAAAAAGAAGAAGGCTAAGCCGCAAGAAGTCGGCACCCTGAAATATGTGAGTGTCGCAGCAGGTATAACTGTTCCCGCAGGGCAACCCCCCATTGACTCTAGCACAGGCTGAATCTGGGGTGTTGCCCGTGGGTGAGATAAGGGGGCGCAGACTCCCCAGACCCCGCTTTCTCTAAGTAGCGGTGTGGCTGGGGATCTGGGTGCAGTATTGAAAATGGCGCCCGAAACTGCAGCGGACAAGGTCGGAAAAGCACCTCCCACGAAGGGAGGTAGAGAAGCGGTGAAGCCTGCCCCTGTGGGCAGGGTCAAAGTAGCGCCGGCCCCTCCCCAGGTCCATCGTAAGGGGGAGGGGCGTGCGGCTTGTCCCTCCCTTCCGGTTTCAGGTGCCGAGGAAGCCAATGAGACCGGTGATGCGGAGGCTGCCGTCAGCGCTAGGAGCAAGTCCGCTCCTAAAGCATTGAGCGCTGCGACAGCTGACGATGCGGAGGTCGAGGCAGAGGCACAAGTCGCCCCAGCTAAGCGGGAGCAGAGTGAAGCGGAGGCCCGGAATAGGCCAATCCCGCTCGTGGAGCCGCCCAAGGCCGCAAGCCCCGGTGTGAATGAGGTAATGGTGAGCGTGGGTAAGAAAGCGGTGAGTAAGAGCAGACTGGGGAGTAGGAAAAGCAGGCGTCAGGAGAGGAGGGCGGAGGAGGGGGGAAAAAACTGTGGTTCCAGAGAGTGACTTAGATGTTCCTTGTGAGGGAAAGGGGAGGGGGGCTATGGAGGCTGTCACCCCTTGTGTTGCTGCTGCTGCTGCTGCTACTGCTGTCCCTTTTGTTAAAGATGCGGTAGTGGAGGTTCCTAGGACTTTGGAAAATGTAGGCATGGCTGCTGCAGAAGTAGCTTTGCCAAATGTGTTTGCCCGGTCCACGCCTGCGACGCTGGGAACGACCGCTCCTGTCTCTGGTGTCCCGGTGGCCGCGGTGGTGGCCGGGCCGAGCGGGCTTCAGGGGGCGCCCGAAGGTGGCACTGGAGTTGCGGGGGGCTGGGACTGCGGCCTCAAGCTTGGTACGTTCCTATGCCAGTGTCGCCTCAGGGGTCCCAAGGGGTGCCTCGTGTCCATCACTGGGGGCCAGGGACGGTGAATTACAACAGCAGCTCCTGGCGGCCTTACGAGCAGGGCAGAGAACGATGATAGTGGATGGTCAATCGAGGGACCTTAGGTTTTGGATTGAACGTTTTGGCCTAGGGAAGTTCCGAGATGAGGGGGGTGAGACCAGGTGGACTCTCCCGACACCCGGGCAGCGGCCGGTCCGGAGGAATGTAGTCCGTCTCGGGTGGGGGGGAGAAGGCCCTTGTCCTCAGAGGAGGAGGGTCGTCGAACTTCTGCTCGGGATGGGCTTTAGGGCAAGTGACATCTTTGCCCTCATTCACCCGGTCGGCTCCTCAGAGTTTGATGTCAGCTTTGTTACCCCGGGGGCTTAGAAACCTTCTGGGGTAATTATGAGTTGGCAAAGAACGAGCCCGGCTGGCGCGACTTCAATGTGTGGGCGGTGTCGCGCCAGGATGCAATTAAGAAAGTGACCGTTTTGACTCGTAACGAGTCACTTTCTTACATGGACATTATGACCTGGCTCAACAGGTATGGGGAAGTGAAAGACTTCCCCCGGAAGAACCTTGATGAGTTTGGCATTTGGTCGGGGGCCTGGACATTTATGGTCAAGTTGAAGCATGAGGATAACTCGGTGATGCATATCCCGTCCTCAACCTTCCTCGGGAAAGACAGGATTCTTGTCTTCTACCAGGGGCAGCCGAAGCTCTGTCACAGGTGTGGTGATCCCTCGCACTTGAGTGCCTCCTGCAGGGTGCAGAAGTGTGCCATGTGTGGGGGATTAGGTCATCTAGCTGCAACCTGTGATAGGATTCGGTGCCACCTGTGTGGTGACCTTGGTCACCCAATCGGGGCGTGCCCGAGGTCGTTCGCTAATGTCACCCTCCGACGGGCAGGGGCAGGTGAGGAGACTGTCCCTGTCACCGAGGAGGGGGGTCGGAGGTGGAGAGACCAGGTTGCCGACGCGGAGGGGAGAAAACCCAGCCACCATCTAGGGCGAGAAGGAGAGATAGGAGAAGGGAGCAGAGGGAGGGTATTATGTGTCTCCCCTCTGCCCCTGATCCCGCTGGGTTGGATTCTAATGCTGAAGTAGCGACGGGCACGGCCCTGATTGAGGAGATGAGAAGACTGCAGAGGGAGGAAGAGGCTGACCTGTCTTCATCTTCCCAGTACGTTAGTGCTGGGGAGGAACAGACGGTCAGGAGGAGAAAGTCACCGAGTAAAGCGAGGGTAAAAACATCTGCCCCCCCCCCCCGCAAAGGAACGGAGACTCGAGGACCTTTCAGTGATCAGCCCTAACCGGTACCAAACCCTCTGCGAGGACGCATCAGCCTCAGGGGAGGCTTCAGAGGGGGAGGTGGGACCGTCGGGGGCTGCTGAGTCTCCCTCAGGGAAGGGCCCCCTGCCTTCAGTGGAGGAGGCTGGCCTGGTACCCAGAGATGGAGACGATGCACCTCAAGCTGTTTTGGAAACCGTTGAAAAAAATGATACCAATACTCCCCAGGGAGAAACTACGGGGGAAGTCCATCCCTTGCCTGGCCAAACCGCACGAGGTGAGGTGATGGACCAATCCCAATGTAAGAAGAGGACCCGTAAGACGAGGAAAAGTCGCGGGTCCTCTTCAGACTCATCTAGGGGTGGTGGTGGTAGGAGGAAAGGGGGTGGGAAACTGAAGGTCATTGAGCTCAATCGGTCTTAATGGCAGTCCCCTCTCCACTGACGCTGGCCACCATTAATGTGGCCAGCATTAAGTCTGATACGGCTAGGTTTGCAGCCTTTGATTTTCTTGGCCGAGTTGAAGCTGACATTTTGTTTTTGCAGGAGACCAGGCTCTGTACTCTATCAGAGATAAACAGAGCAAGGAGGGAGTGGCGCAGGGGGCCCTCCTACTGGTCTCTTGCGGCTGAGCCGTATAGTGGAGTGGCGGTGCTTTTTACCGCAGAGGTGAAATGCCAGCGGCTGATCGAACTCGAAATGGGAAGGTGCCTAGTCTTAGACGTCCTCATGAAGGGGCAAAGCCTGCGCCTCATTAACATCTACGGTCCCCAGTCAAAGTGGGACCGTAAAAGCCTCTTTATGAAGATCAAGCCTTTTCTTTTTACGGGCAAACAAGTCATCTTTGGTGGGGATTTTAATACCATAACTAGACCCCAAGACCGAGGAGGTACCAGAGATAGACTGCCCTATGATGGCGTCGCGTTAAATAGCATAGTGAGTGAAGCTCGCCTGGAGGATATCCACATCAGGCATTCCCCAGGTCACCGTGGGTTCACCTTTCAGAGAGGAAGTGTTAGGTCCAGGATAGATAGGTTTTTTTTGAAGGAGAATTCCGTCACCACCCCTGTGTCCGTGGTGGAGGTGGAGTTCTCCGATCACTGCCTAATTTTATTTTCTTTGAATATTTCAGAAACCCTCCGGAGAGGAAGAGGTTTGTGGAGGCTGAATTCGTCACTCCTTGAGGAGGCAGCTGTAAGACAAGCCTTTGAGGAGTTTCTTCAGGATCAGGTACTATTACTGGGTCTTGAGGGCACTAGGTCAGAGTGGTGGGAGATATTCAAAAAAAGGGTGGCGGGATTTTTCCGCCGGCTCTCAAGCCTCAGGTCACTGGACATGTACCGCATGTACAGTGCACTGAGGAAGAGACTTGAACATCTGGTCTCGACCGGAGGTAGCCAGGAGGATATCTCCGGTGTGAAGGCTTTGCTTAAAGGGTGTCAGTATGATAGGCACGCATCCTTGGTTCTTGAGAGGGATTTCGGGAAATACCGCTCGCCCGACCCCTACAGGAACTGTAAGATGTCAGTGACTTGTAAGACAGTAACAGGCCTGATTGACAGTACAGGATCCCTGACAAGATCCAGGTCAGGGATCTTGGAGGTCGTCAGGTCTTTCTACTCGAACCTTTTGGCAAAGAAGGAACTGAATCGGGATCGGATTTCAGGTTTCTTGGCTGAAGCCATTCCTGAGTCAGCAGAAGACCCTTCTCTTGGTGTTTTGATAGAACCTATAAGGGAAGAGGAAGTCGTCAGGGCTATTGAGGGTCTTGCCCTCAAGAAGTCACCTGGCCCAGATGGCTTAACATCTGAGTTCTATCGGACCTTTAAAGGAGCGTTGGCTCCCCTCTTGACTGACGTGCTTAATGAGTGTCTATCCTCGGGCACTCTGCCAAAGTCAATGAGGAGGTCCGCCCTTATAGTTCTGTCAAAGGGTAAGGATCCGAGCCGTATTGAGAACTGGCGGCCCATAGCACTTCTCAATACGGACCGAAAGATTCTGGCGAAGGTACTTTTCAACCGGCTGGTACAGTTTGCGCCCCGGCTCCTCTCGCCGGCTCAGCACTGCTCTGTTCCCAGTCGTAGCACCTTAAGTGCGGTCCTGAGTGTCAGGGAGGCTGTGGAGCAGAGTAGGGCAGGTCGGTGGAAGGGGTACTTGCTGTCCCTAGATCAGGCTAAGGCTTTTGACAGGGTGAATCATGAGTATTTGTGGTCAACTCTCTCGAGGTATGGCCTACCTGGGGGGTTCATTCAGTGGCTGCAGACCTTATACGCTGGGGCTGAGTCTTTCCCACTTGTGAATGGTTGGGTTGGTCGTCCTTTTGAGGTGGGGTCGGGCGTCCGACAGGGATGTCCCTTGAGCCCGCTACTGTATGTGTTCGCCATTGATCCCCTGATTAGACGGATTAATGGTGGGCCGGTGGCGGGAGTCCGGATGGACCTGGAGGGCACCGGCTCCCCTTTGAGGACAGTAGCCTACGCGGATGATGTCACCGCTCTTGTGTCGTCGCGGGAGGAGATTGAATGGGTGATGTCTGAAGTGGACAGTTACTCGGAGGCTTCCGGATCAGCTGTGAACAAGAACAAGTGTGGAAGCCTCTGGCTGGGAGGGGGAGAGCCTGGTTTTTCTCTCCCGGACACCCTCCCAGAACCCCAGGGGTCTGTAAAGATCTTAGGCATCCATTTTGGCCAGGGTGATTACCCACTCCAAAATTGGGAAGGTAGGCTTAAGGATGTCGCCCAGAGAGTTGATTGCTGGAAGGGTTGGTCCTTGACCCTGAGAGAAAGGGTTCACCTTGCCAAAGCCTTCCTGCTCCCGTTGGTGATCTATCTAGGTAGCGTCTGTGCCTTGCCAGAGTCTTGTTGGAGTAGGATCTGTTGCCTGTTCTTCCAACTGTTATGGGGGAACAGGCTCAACCTAATCAAGAGGGAGGTTACATACCGCACAAGGAGGCTAGGGGGGTTAAATATGGTTAACCCCGTGGTGTTCTTAATGAACACCTTTCTTAAGATCAATTTACCAAACCTCTCCGCCGAGGGGGCTCCTTCGTGGGTAGCCTCCTGCCAGGGGTGGTTTCGGCCCTTCTTCCAGAAATGGGAGTCAGGAGGGCAAGTGAAAGATCTTCGTGCACCCCATGGATATCTCCCGGCCTATGCTTCCCTGGTCTTGAAAGTGATTCGTCGGTGGGGTCTGGGGGCGTGGGAGATCAGGACTCAGTCAAGACGTTTTCTTGATGACAAAGTCCTGTTGACCCGCTTCCAGAAGCCTCTGGCGCTCAAAGATTGCCCAGGAGAAACCTTAGAGGGAGGGTTGCATTTTCTTAACTCCAAAAGGTTTCCTCGGAAGTTTTGGGATCTGACCTGGCGCTGCCTCCTAGGTAAGTTATATGTGAGGGGGGAACTTGAAGTACCGGAACTCCGACGAGCGAGGCTGCCCTCGGGAGGAGTGTGGCGACATGCTGGAAAGCATGGAGCACTTCCTGCTTCAGTGCCCCTTCAATATAAGGGTTTGCAAATTGGTGGGGACCTCCACCGGTTGGCTGCGGCTGGCTGGCCTTTCCTACGCCGAGTGGGCCTATGGGGCATTCAAACACCCGGAGGGCAGGGACTGCCAGACACTTTTTATAGTTAGCGCAGTGGTTAGGTTCCACTTGTGGTCATCCCGGTGTCTAGTGTCGACGCGAGGCAAAATCCTCCCGGAGGTGGAGGTGGTTAAAAACATCATGGTGGACCTGGTGAGGGTGCGCTCTCGGGAGTATGAGGGGTTGGGCGCAAAAAGGGCTGGTACCCTCTGGAGGGGTTTCACCTTTTCTGTTCCCTGAGGGATAGAATAAGGGATTAAAAGGTAGTTAGGTTAGGGCCAGATAGGGAAAGGGAGGGCAAGGTTTTGCACAAGAGGTGGGGTTTGTTTGTTTTTTTTTGGGTAGGGAGGGACAGGTAGGGATAGGGTAGGGATAGATTGATAGATAGGGACATAGTGGTAGGGCAAGTAGGTAGGGACGGGCCTCTTGTGCTCTCTTCCTGGTGGAGGGCTGGTGTGTCACCACATAGGCATTTTGTTTTGGAAATAGGATGAAAGGGTAAGAGGCTTGAGGATAACCGACCCTAGGCCTGTGGGAGGTTTATGGGAGGGAAGGGGGTGTCAACGGTTTATATAAGATTGTGGGTTTTGTTATTGTATTTTGTCTGGTTTTCTTATCTGGTATTTTGTTATTTGCTTTTGCCACTAAACATATTTTTTTTTGTTCATTTCCATTTTTTTTCTATTTCCCATTGTATGTAGTTAAAAGGGTTTTTTTTTCTTAGGGGGGTAGGTTGTTTGGGAGGGGGGTTTCTTTTGGGGGTGGAGGGTTTGATATATAGGTTTCGTGTGTCCGGCCTGGCTCTGGACTATGCGGACATGGGAGGACATGAGGCGGAGAGCCAGGTCGGTTTTCAGGGGCTCGGTGGCGGGTGGTGCCAGCACCAGGACTATGCGGACATGGGAGGACATGGGGCGTGGTGCTGGCCGGGTGTGGTGAAGGGAAAAAAAAAAAAAAAAAAAAAAAAATTTCTATAATAAGTTTCAGTTGGGGTTTTTTTGTTAGTTTTCTGTTAGTGTTATATGTTTTCCCATTGTATATTACTTATTTGGATTTTCTTTTGTTTCCAAGATAGGTAGAGTTTTGACTGGCGGATGACTGAAGAAAGACTGGAGAGTGAAAGGCGGAGTGAAAGGCAGAATGGATGGGGGCTGATTTGCGGCTGGATTTTCTTTTTGGTCTTTAATTTTGTCCCGGTTTCTTGTATCTTATTTATTGATGTTGTTTATGCTATGTTTTGGATTTATGTATTGTTTCTGTTTATGGGTTTTATATTGTATTTTCGTATGTGACACTGTTTGTGAATTTTTACTTTTCTAATAAAAATAGTTCCAATTCCTTCGGGGCAGCTGTGGGAATCAGACACGCCTGTCTGAGCTCCTGAGACCAGAGGCTATAGTCTGTTTGTCAGCTCAGAAGAGAGGCTTGGTGTGTGGTGTTTGTGCAACAGCAGCAGTTTTTCCAGTCATAGTTGGAGGCTCCAACCCCTTTCCTTTTCCAAGGTTGGGGTTTTTTCACCATGGAGCAAGGTGCTCCTGCCCCCCGAGCCAGCTTGGCGGGGGGCAGGAGGCTCTCAATGGACGGCAGTAGCAGCAGCAGCAGGAGAAGATTGGAGAGGCAGCAGGCTCCAGTGGAAAAAGGTATGGCAACCCGCAGCAAGGGACGTCTAGGTCAGAAAACCCCGGCGGAGGCTGAGCCCTGTACAAGTAAAAAGGCCAGCGAAGCCCCCCCTCCTTCCTTGCCATCATCAGGTTGGGGGATTCGGAAGGCTGGCGAGGATGTGCTTGCATACAGTAAGCGTATTAACACTACCCTTGAGGAATATGATAAAGCCAGGAGGTCCCTGTTCGCTATGGGTGCGGAGCTTCAGAGTGTCCGTGCCCGTAGTGACAGGGCCTCAAGGCATGAGAGACCGGCACTGAGTAAGCAGGTCAAAAAGCTGAAGGAACAAATTAAAGGGCTTGACCAAAGATGCCGGGAGATCCTGGAGGGCGCGGGGCCTTTCAGGGAGAAACTCCTGAATGATGACCGTTTTTACCGCAAGCAGCAGGGGCGGCTGCTGCGGGAAGACCTCGCGTCCTCCGAAAGCTCGGATCCAGAATATGAGACAGATACTGACTCAGAGGGGAGCCTGCTGGCAGAGTACGGCAGTAGCCGGAAGCCTACGAGGGTGAGTTCAGGTATTCCGACCTATACGCCCCCAGAGAAATTGGCAAGTTTACCCCAGCTACCGGAGAATTTACCACCATTACCGGCAACATCAGAAGACGATATGGGTTCTGCTGCGGGGAGGCTAATCCACGAAATATGCATGCTAGAATCCCCGGCAAGAATGGAGAAGATGGCTTTTTCCGTAGACGACCTTGCAAACGAGGAGGAATCAAAAAAAAGGAAAAAGAAGAAGGCTAAGCCGCAAGAAGTCGGCACCCTGAAATATGTGAGTGTCGCAGCAGGTATAACTGTTCCCGCAGGGCAACCCCCATTGACTCTAGCACAGGCTGAATCTGGGGTGTTGCCCGCGGGTGAGATAAGGGGGCGCAGACTCCCCAGACCCCGCTTTCTCTAAGTAGCGGTGTGGCTGGGGAGCTGGGTGCAGTATTGAAAATGGCGCCCGAAACTGCAGCGGACAAGGTCGGAAAAGCACCTCCCACGAAGGGAGGTAGAGAAGCGGTGAAGCCTGCCCCTGTGGGCAGGGTCAAAGTAGCGCCGGCCCCTCCCCAGGTCCATCGTAAGGGGAAGGGGCGTGCGGCTTGTCCCTCCCTTCCGGTTTCAGGTGCCGAGGAAGCCAATGAGACCGGTGATGCGGAGGCTGCCGTCAGCGCTAGGAGCAAGTCCACTCCTAAAGCATTGAGCGCTGCGACAGCTGACGATGCGGAGGTCGAGGCAGAGGCACAAGTCGCCCCAGCTAAGCGGGAGGAGAGTGAAGCGGAGGCCCGGAATAGGCCAATCCCGCTCGTGGAGCCGCCCAAGGCCGCAAGCCCCGGTGTGAATGAGGTAATGGTGAGCGTGGGTAAGAAAGCGGTGAGTAAGAGCAGACTGGGGAGTAGGAAAAGCAGGCGTCAGGAGAGGAGGGCGGAGGAGGGGGAAAAAACTGTGGTTCCAGAGAGTGACTTAGATGTTCCTTGTGAGGGAAAGGGGAGGGGGGCTATGGAGGCTGTCACCCCTTGTGTTGCTGCTGCTGCTGCTGCTACTGCTGTCCCTTTTGTTAAAGATGCGGTAGTGGAGGTTCCTAGGACTTTGGAAAATGTAGGCATGGCTGCTGCAGAAGTAGCTTTGCCAAATGTGTTTGCCCGGTCCACGCCTGCGACGCTGGGAACGACCGCTCCTGTCTCTGGTGTCCCGGTGGCCGCGGTGGTGGCCGGGCCGAGCGGGCTTCAGGGGGCGCCCGAAGGTGGCACTGGAGTTGCGGGGGCTGGGACTGCGGCCTCAAGCTTGGTACGTTCCTATGCCAGTGTCGCCTCGGGGGTCCCAAGGGGTGCCTCGTGTCCATCACTGGGGGCCAGGGACGGTGAATTACAACAGCAGCTCCTGGCGGCCTTACGAGCAGGGCAGAGAACGATGATAGTGGATGGTCAATCGAGGGACCTTAGGTTTTGGATTGAACGTTTTGGCCTAGGGAAGTTCCGAGATGAGGGGGGTGAGACCAGGTGGACTCTCCCGACACCCGGGCAGCGGCCGGTCCGGAGGAATGTAGTCCGTCTCGGGTGGGGGGGAGAAGGCCCTTGTCCTCAGAGGAGGAGGGTCGTCGAACTTCTGCTCGGGATGGGCTTTAGGGCAAGTGACATCTTTGCCCTCATTCACCCGGTCGGCTCCTCAGAGTTTGATGTCAGCTTTGTTACCCCGGGGGGCTTAGAAACCTCCTGGGGTAATTATGAGTTGGCAAAGAACGAGCCCGGCTGGCGCGACTTCAATGTGTGGGCGGTGTCGCGCCAGGATGCAATTAAGAAAGTGACCGTTTTGACTCGTAACGAGTCGCTTTCTTACATGGACATTATGACCTGGCTCAACAGGTATGGGGAAGTGAAAGACTTCCCCCGGAAGAACCTTGATGAGTTTGGCATTTGGTCGGGGGCCTGGACATTTATGGTCAAATTGAAGCATGAGGATAACTCGGTGATGCATATCCCGTCCTCAACCTTCCTCGGGAAAGACAGGATTCTTGTCTTCTACCAGGGGCAGCCGAAGCTCTGTCACAGGTGTGGTGATCCCTCGCACTTGAGTGCCTCCTGCAGGGTGCAGAAGTGTGCCATGTGTGGGGGATTAGGTCATCTAGCTGCAACCTGTGATAGGATTCGGTGCCACCTGTGTGGTGACCTTGGTCACCCAATCGGGGCGTGTCCGAGGTCGTTCGCTAATGTCACCCTCCGACAGGCAGGGGCAGGTGAGGAGACTGTCCCTGTCACCGAGGAGGGGGTCGGAGGTGGAGAGACCAGGTTGCCGACGCGGAGGGAGAAAACCCAGCCACCATCAAGGGCGAGAAGGAGAGATAGGAGAAGGGAGCAGAGGGAAGGTATTATGTGTCTCCCCTCTGCCCCTGATCCCGCTGGGTTGGATTCTAATGCTGAAGTAGCGACGGGCACGGCCCTGATTGAGGAGATGAGAAGACTGCAGAGGGAGGAAGAGGCTGACCTGTCTTCATCTTCCCAGTACGTTAGTGCTGGGGAGGAACAGACGGTCAGGAGGAGAAAGTCACCGAGTAAAGCGAGGGTAAAAACATCTGCCCCCCCCCCCCGCAAAGGAACGGAGACTCGAGGACCTTTCAGTGATCAGCCCTAACCGGTACCAAACCCTCTGCGAGGACGCATCAGCCTCAGGGGAGGCTTCAGAGGGGGAGGTGGGACCGTCGGGGGCTGCTGAGTCTCCCTCAGGGAAGGGCCCCCTGCCTTCAGTGGAGGAGGCTGGCCTGGTACCCAGAGATGGAGACGATGCACCTCAAGCTGTTTTGGAAACCGTAGTAAAAAATGTTACCAATACTCCCCAGGGAGAAACTACGGGGGAAGTCCATCCCTTGCCTGGCCAAACCGCACGAGGTGAGGTGATGGACCAATCCCAATGTAAGAAGAGGACCCGTAAGACGAGGAAAAGTCGCGGGTCCTCTTCTGACTCATCAAGGGGTGGAGGTGGTAGGAGGAAAGGGGGTGGGAAACTGAAGGTCATTGAGCTCAATCGGTCTTAATGGCAGTCCCCTCTCCACTGACGCTGGCCACCATTAATGTGGCCAGCATTAAGTCTGATACGGCTAGGTTTGCAGCCTTTGATTTTCTTGGCCGAGTTGAAGCTGACATTTTGTTTTTGCAGGAGACCAGGCTCTGTACTCTATCAGAGATAAACAGAGCAAGGAGGGAGTGGCGCAGGGGGCCCTCCTACTGGTCTCTTGCGGCTGAGCCGTATAGTGGAGTGGCGGTGCTTTTTACCGCAGAGGTGAAATGCCAGCGGCTGATCGAACTCGAAATGGGAAGGTGCCTAGTCTTAGACGTCCTCATGAAGGGGCAAAGCCTGCGCCTCATTAACATCTACGGTCCCCAGTCAAAGTGGGACCGTAAAAGCCTCTTTATGAAGATCAAGCCTTTTCTTTTTACGGGCAAACAAGTCATCTTTGGTGGGGATTTTAATACCATAACTAGACCCCAAGACCGAGGAGGTACCAGAGATAGACTGCCCTATGATGGCGTCGCGTTAAATAGCATAGTGAGTGAAGCTCGCCTGGAGGATATCCACATCAGGCATTCCCCAGGTCACCGTGGGTTCACCTTTCAGAGAGGAAGTGTTAGGTCCAGGATAGATAGGTTTTTTTTGAAGGAGAATTCCGTCACCACCCCTGTGTCCGTGGTGGAGGTGGAGTTCTCCGATCACTGCCTAATTTTATTTTCTTTGAATATTTCAGAAACCCTCCGGAGAGGAAGAGGTTTGTGGAGGCTGAATTCGTCACTCCTTGAGGAGGCAGCTGTAAGACAAGCCTTTGAGGAGTTTCTTCAGGATCAGGTACTATTACTGGGTCTTGAGGGCACTAGGTCAGAGTGGTGGGAGATATTCAAAAAAAGGGTGGCGGGATTTTTCCGCCGGCTCTCAAGCCTCAGGTCACTGGACATGTACCGCATGTACAGTGCACTGAGGAAGAGACTTGAACATCTGGTCTCGACCGGAGGTAGCCAGGAGGATATCTCCGGTGTGAAGGCTTTGCTTAAAGGGTGTCAGTATGATAGGCACGCATCCTTGGTTCTTGAGAGGGATTTCGGGAAATACCGCTCGCCCGACCCCTACAGGAACTGTAAGATGTCAGTGACTTGTAAGACAGTAACAGGCCTGATTGACAGTACAGGATCCCTGACAAGATCCAGGTCAGGGATCTTGGAGGTCGTCAGGTCTTTCTACTCGAACCTTTTGGCAAAGAAGGAACTGAATCGGGATCGGATTTCAGGTTTCTTGGCTGAAGCCATTCCTGAGTCAGCAGAAGACCCTTCTCTTGGTGTTTTGATAGAACCTATAAGGGAAGAGGAAGTCGTCAGGGCTATTGAGGGTCTTGCCCTCAAGAAGTCACCTGGCCCAGATGGCTTAACATCTGAGTTCTATCGGACCTTTAAAGGAGCGTTGGCTCCCCTCTTGACTGACGTGCTTAATGAGTGTCTATCCTCGGGCACTCTGCCAAAGTCAATGAGGAGGTCCGCCCTTATAGTTCTGTCAAAGGGTAAGGATCCGAGCCGTATTGAGAACTGGCGGCCCATAGCACTTCTCAATACGGACCGAAAGATTCTGGCGAAGGTACTTTTCAACCGGCTGGTACAGTTTGCGCCCCGGCTCCTCTCGCCGGCTCAGCACTGCTCTGTTCCCGGTCGTAGCACCTTAAGTGCGGTCCTGAGTGTCAGGGAGGCTGTGGAGCAGAGTAGGGCAGGTCGGTGGAAGGGGTACTTGCTGTCCCTAGATCAGGCTAAGGCTTTTGACAGGGTGAATCATGAGTATTTGTGGTCAACTCTCTCGAGGTATGGCCTACCTGGGGGGTTCATTCAGTGGCTGCAGACCTTATACGCTGGGGCTGAGTCTTTCCCACTTGTGAATGGTTGGGTTGGTCGTCCTTTTGAGGTGGGGTCGGGCGTCCGACAGGGATGTCCCTTGAGCCCGCTACTGTATGTGTTCGCCATTGATCCCCTGATTAGACGGATTAATGGTGGGCCGGTGGCGGGAGTCAGGATGGACCTGGAGGGCACCGGCTCCCCTTTGAGGACAGTAGCCTACGCGGATGATGTCACCGCTCTTGTCTCGTCGCGGGAGGAGATTGAATGGGTGATGTCTGAAGTGGACAGTTACTCGGAGGCTTCCGGATCAGCTGTGAACAAGAACAAGTGTGGAAGCCTCTGGCTGGGAGGGGGAGAGCCTGGTTTTTCTCTCCCGGACACCCTCCCAGAACCCCAGGGGTCTGTAAAGATCTTAGGCATCCATTTTGGCCAGGGTGATTACCCACTCCAAAATTGGGAAGGTAGGCTTAAGGATGTCGCCCAGAGAGTTGATTGCTGGAAGGGTTGGTCCTTGACCCTGAGAGAAAGGGTTCACCTTGCCAAAGCCTTCCTGCTCCCGTTGGTGATCTATCTAGGTAGCGTCTGTGCCTTGCCAGAGTCTTGTTGGAGTAGGATCTGTTGCCTGTTCTTCCAACTGTTATGGGGGAACAGGCTCAACCTAATCAGGAGGGAGGTTACATACCGCACAAGGAGGCTAGGGGGGTTAAATATGGTTAACCCCGTGGTGTTCTTAATGAACACCTTTCTTAAGATCAATTTACCAAACCTCTCCGCCGAGGGGGCTCCTTCGTGGGTAGCCTCCTGCCAGGGGTGGTTTCGGCCCTTCTTCCAGAAATGGGAGTCAGGAGGGCAAGTGAAAGATCTTCGTGCACCCCATGGATATCTCCCGGCCTATGCTTCCCTGGTCTTGAAAGTGATTCGTCGGTGGGGTCTGGGGGCGTGGGAGATCAGGACTCAGTCAAGACGTTTTCTTGATGACAAAGTCCTGTTGACCCGCTTCCAGAAGCCTCTGGCGCTCAAAGATTGCCCAGGAGAAACCTTAGAGGAAGGGTTGCATTTTCTTAACTCCAAAAGGTTTCCTCGGAAGTTTTGGGATCTGACCTGGCGCTGCCTCCTAGGTAAGTTATATGTGAGGGGGAACTTGAAGTACCGGAACTCCGACGAGCGAGGCTGCCCTCGGGAGGAGTGTGGCGACATGCTGGAAAGCATGGAGCACTTCCTGCTTCAGTGCCCCTTCAATATAAGGGTTTGCAAATTGGTGGGGACCTCCACCGGTTGGCTGCGGCTGGCTGGCCTTTCCTACGCCGAGTGGGCCTATGGGGCATTCAAACACCCGGAGGGCAGGGACTGCCAGACACTTTTTATAGTTAGCGCAGTGGTTAGGTTCCACTTGTGGTCATCCCGGTGTCTAGTGTCGACGCGAGGCAAAATCCTCCCGGAGGTGGAGGTGGTTAAAAACATCATGGTGGACCTGGTGAGGGTGCGCTCTCGGGAGTATGAGGGGTTGGGCGCAAAAGGGCTGGTACCCTCTGGAGGGGTTTCACCTTTTCTGTTCCCTGAGGGATAGAATAAGGGATTAAAAGGTAGTTAGGTTAGGGCCAGATAGGGAAAGGGAGGGCAAGGTTTTGCACAAGAGGTGGGGTTTGTTTGTTTTTTTTGGGTAGGGAGGGACAGGTAGGGATGGGGTAGGGATAGATTGATAGATAGGGACATAGTGGTAGGGCAAGTAGGTAGGGACGGGCCTCTTGTGCTCTCTTCCTGGTGGAGGGCTGGTGTGTCACCACATAGGCATTTTGTTTTGGAAATAGGATGAAAGGGTAAGAGGCTTGAGGATAACCGACCCTAGGCCTGTGGGAGGTTTATAGGGAGGGAAGGGGGTGTCAACGGTTTATATAAGATTGTGGGTTTTGTTATTGTATTTTGTCTGGTTTTCTTGTCTGGTATTTTGTTATTTGCTTTTGCCACTAAAAATATTTTTTTTGTTCATTTCCATTTTTTTTCTATTTCCCATTGTATGTAGTTAAAAGGGTTTTTTTTTCTTAGGGGGGTAGGTTGTTTGGGAGGGGGGTTTCTTTTGGGGGTGGAGGGTTTGATATATAGGTTTCGTGTGTCCGGCCTGGCTCTGGACTATGCGGACATGGGAGGACATGAGGCGGAGAGCCAGGTCGGTTTTCAGGGGCTCGGTGGCGGGTGGTGCCAGCACCAGGACTATGCGGACATGGGAGGACATGGGGCGTGGTGCTGGCCGGGTGTGGTGAAGGGAAAAAAAAAAAAAAAAAAAAAAAAAAAAATTTCTAATAAGTTTCAGTTGGGGTTTTTTTTTTTGTTAGTTTTCTGTTAGTGTTATATGTTTTCCATTGTATATTACTTATTTGGATTTTCTTTTGTTTCCAAGATAGGTAGAGTTTTGACTGGCGGATGACTGAAGAAAGACTGGAGAGTGAAAGGCGGAGTGAAAGGCAGAATGGATGGGGGCTGATTTGCGGCTGGATTTTCTTTTTGGTCTTTAATTTTGTCCCGGTTTCTTGTATCTTATTTATTGATGTTGTTTATGCTATGTTTTGGATTTATGTATTGTTTCTGTTTATGGGTTTTATATTGTATTTTCGTATGTGACACTGTTTGTGAATTTTTACTTTTCTAATAAAAATAGTTCCAATTCCTTCGGGGCAACCGTGGGAGTCAGACACATTTGTTTGAGCTCCTGAGTCCAGAGGCTTAAGAGGCTTTTTGGATACTTGGAGACCGATTATTGGGTGTGGTTTTCGGTCTTTTGTGTGTTACATACCGTCGCTCCGACTCCCTTCCCCGTGCGGAAGGGAGCCTTATCATGGAGCGTGGAGCTCCTGCCCCCCGGACCTTACAGGCGGGGGGCAGGAGAATGTCTGCCGACACAGCACCAGCAGAGCAGGGCAGGCGGAGGTCGCTGAGGCAGCAAGCCTCAATGAGAGTGGCGACCGGGACAACAGCATTGGGAGCAGCATCAGGAGCAGCAGCAGCGACATTGGCGGCTGCAGCATCAGGAACAGCATCGGGAGCAGCGACGTCCGTAGAGCGGGCGATGCCGGCAGGAGTAGCGGTGGCGACAGGGGTGTCAGCAGTCTCGGCAGGTGGATCCGTGAAAACGGCAACATCAGCCACGGCGGTAACATCAGCGGCAGTGGCGGGTGAAGCCGGTCCGAAGGGGGCTATGGCCGCAGGATATGCGGTTCCCTCTGGAAGGGTCCCTGCAAGCAGTAGAAAAGACACAAGCTTACCGTCATCGCTGCCGCAATCACCCGCAGGATGGGGCATCAGGAAGGCTGGAGAGGAAGTCGCCATTTACAGCCGGAGGATCGAGGCGGTCCTGGAGGAATATGACCGAGCCCGGAGGTCCCTGTTCGCAATGAGTGGGGAGCTTCAGAGTGCTCGTGCCCGTAGCGACAGGGCCTCAAGGAAGGACCGCCCGGTTTTCAGTAAGCAGGTAAGGAGCCTGAAAAAACAAATAAAGGCCCTGGAAGCCAGGTGCACGGAGATTCTGGAGGGCGCGGGGCCGTTCAGAGAGAAGCTGCTGAACGATGACCGCTTCTTCCGCAAACAGCAGGAGCGGTTGTTGAAGGATGGCCCCGCGTCCTCAGACAGCTCGGGAGAGGACGACTATTGTGAGTCAGACCTGGAGTCAGATGACAGCATGGCGGTACAGTATAGTCGAGTAGCCATCCCTAGTAGCAGCAGCCTGATACCCACATATACACAGGCATCAGCGCCGGCAGTGAAACCTGGAAGTCAGAATGACAGGACAGGAAGTGACACAATCTCCCACACTCCCAGAGAACCAACCACTGCCCGAGACGGAGGAGGAGGAGGGCGGAGCCTCGGGAGAAGGTGGGAAGCTGATGAGGCAAATCTGCCAATTGGAGTCCCCGTCCAGAATGGACCAATTAGCATTCAGCTTGTCAGATTTGGACGGGGAGGAGGAGGGAAAAGGAACCAAGACCAGGAAGAAGGCAAGGAAGGAAAAAAAAAGAGTAATAGAGACATTTAAATTTGTCAGGTCGTTGCCTGGGGAGCATCGTGCCGGGACCTCAGCCCAGGTTGCGATGCCTCCAGGAGAGAAAAGGGAGGCGCAGGCACCTCGGGTCACGCCAAGTGGCGGGGTGCCCGGGGTGCCAGCAGTCAAAATGGCGCCTGATAGTACCTTTCAGGTGGTGGCGGACAAGGAGCTCATAGTTGCGGACAAGGGCAAAGGCAAAGAAGCCCCCCCCGTGGAGGGGAGTGGCGTAGGGAAACCTCCCTCCCTGGTAGGAGGTTTTAAAATATCGATGGCTTCCCCCAGAGTAAGGTGTAGGAAAGGGGGAGTGGCAGGTGGGCGTGGCTCATCCTCCTCCAGTGCTGATGAAGCCGGTGATGCGGAGGTCACTTCCGGGGCTAAGGGGGCGTGTCCTCCTACAACATCAGGTGCCGGGGTGACTGTGGATGCGGAGGCCGAGGTAAAAGCGGGGAAGCCATCAGCGAGTGGTGCAGCCGGCCCCGCTGTAAGAAGGAAGACTGCAGGTGTGAATGATGGACGAGTGGAGAAGCTAGTTAAGCAGACAGGTAAGGTAAAGGGGAAAGCGGGTGGGACAAAAGGGGTAATTAGTAGTATTCCTGAAGAAGGTGGTGTAGTATGCATGGGGGTCCAAGAGCCTGTAGTCGGGGAGGCTGCGGGAGGAGGGGCTATTACCATTGCTGCTAAAAAAAGTGTTTCTACTGCTGGTAATATTTCAGTTGTGGCCCCTGTTGTTTCTGGTATTTCTGCTGTTGTCCCTGCTGTTGTCCCTGCTGTTGTTTCTGCTGCTGTTCCTGATGCTGTCCTGATGCTGTCGTTGCTCCTGTTGTTACTCCTGTCACTGCTCCTGATATTGTTGCTCCCGTTGTCCTCTCTGCCGCTGTTCCTTCTGCTGCAGTTGGAGTGACCCGGTCCGCGGCGGCTATGCCAGGGCGGACTGTTGCCGCCTCTGGTGCTCCGGTTGCCGTGGCTGGGCTAAGTAGTTCTGCGGGGGTCCCTGGGAGTGGCGCTGGTACTCCGGCAGCGGAGGTTGCTGCGGCCTCCGGGCCCCCACGCTCCTATGCCAGCGTCGCTTCTGGGGCCCCTGGGGGTGCATCATGTCTTCCGCCCGGCTCCAGGGACGGCGATTTGCAACGGCAGCTCCTGGAGGCTTTACGGGCGGGCCAGTCCACAATGACCATAGATGGGCAGTCGAGAGACCTTAGGTTCTGGATCGAGCGTTTTGGCCTAGGGAAGTTCCGAGAGGAAGGAGGTGAGACCAGATGGACTCTCCCTACACCCGGGCGTAGGGGGCCGACACGGAGGAACGTGGCCCGTCTCGTGTGGGGGGGAGCCGGCCCTTGTCCCCAGAGGAGGGGGGTCGTGGAACTCCTACTCGGGATGGGTTTCAGGGCAAGCGACATCTTTGCCCTGATTCATCCTGTCGGCTCCTCGGAGTTTGACATCAGCTTTGTTACCCCGGAGGGCTTAGAAACCTTCTGGGGAAACTATAGGCTGGTGAAGGACGAGCCCGCCTGGCGTGACTTTATGGTGTGGGCGGTGTCACGCCAGGATAACATTAAGAAAGTGACCGTTTTAACTCGTAACGAGTCACTTTCTTATATGGACATCATGACCTGGCTGAACAGGTTTGGGGAGGTCAAGGACTTCCCAAAGAAAAATCTCGACGAGTTCGGGATATGGTCGGGGGCCTGGACCTTCATGGTCAAATTGCGACACGAGGATAACTCGGTGATGCATATCCCGTCCTCAACCTTCCTTGGGAAAGACAGGATCCTTGCTTCTACCAGGGGCAGCCAAAACTCTGTCACAGGTGCGGTGACCCCTCACACTTGAGCGCCTCCTGCCGTGTGCAGAAGTGCGCCATGTGTGGGGAGGTGGGCCATCTCGCGGCGACCTGTGGCAGGGTGCGTTGCCACCTGTGTGGTGTCCTTGGGCACCCGATCGGGGCGTGTCCACGGTCTTTCGCCAACACCACCCTTCGGCAAGCGGGAGCAGTTGAGGAGGCTGTCCCTGCTGCGGAGGGGGTGAGTGGGGGAGGAGAGACTAGTCTGCCAAGGCAAAGGGAGAAGGCCCAGCCACCATCAAGGGCAAGGAGGCGCGAGAGGAGGAGGGAGCAGAGGGAGGGAGTTATGTGCCTTCCTTCTGCCCCTGGCTCTGCTGGGCCAGATCCTGATGCCGAGGCAGCAGTGGGCACGACCCTGGTTGAGGAGATGAGGAGACTGCAGAGGGAGGAAGAGGCTGACCAGTCATCTTCTTCTCAGTACGTCAGTGCTGGGGAGGGAGAGACGGTCAAGCGGAGAAAGTCACCGAGTAAAGTGAGGGCAAAAACATCTGCCCCCCCCCCCCCCCGACGAAGGAACGCAGACTCGACGGCCCTCTAGTGGTAGGTCCCAACCGGTACCAATCCCTCTGTGAGGATGCGTCGGCCTCAGGGGAGGCTTCAGAGGGAGAGGTGGAGCCGTCAGGGGCTGCTGAGTCTCCCTCCGGGAGGGGCCCCCCTGCCCTCTGGGGGGGGAGGCTGGCCTGGAGCCTGGAGGAGGAGATGATGCACCCAGGGCCGAAGTTGCTACTGTCTCTGCGACCACTGTAACTCCTCAGGGAGAAGTTGCGGGGGGAGGTCCATCCCTCCTCTGGCCAAACCGCACCGGGGGAGGTGATGGACCAATCCCAATGTAAGAAGAGGACCCGCAAGACGAGGAGAAGTCGCGGGTCCTCTTCAGACTCATCTAGGGGTGGTGGTGATAGGAGGAAAGGGGGTGGGAAGCTGAAGGTCATTGAGCTCAATCGGTCTTAATGGCAGTCCCCTCTCCACTGACGCTGGCCACCATTAATGTGGCCAGCATTAAGTCTGATACGGCTAGGTTTGCAGCCTTTGATTTTCTTGGCCGGGTTGAAGCTGACATTTTGTTTTTGCAGGAGACCAGGCTCTGTACTCTATCAGAGATAAACAGAGCAAGGAGGGAGTGGCGCAGGGGGCCCTCCTACTGGTCTCTTGCGGCTGAGCCGTATAGTGGAGTGGCGGTGCTTTTTACCGCAGAGGTGAAATGCCAGCGACTGATCGAGCTCGAAATGGGAAGGTGCCTAGTCTTAGACGTCTTCATGAAGGGGCAAAGCCTGCGCCTCATTAACATCTACGGTCCCCAGACAAAGTGGGACCGTAAAAGCCTCTTTATGAAGATTAAGCCTTTTCTTTTTACGGGCAAACAAGTCATCTTTGGTGGGGATTTTAATACCATAACTAGACCCCAAGACCGAGGAGGTACCAGAGATAGACTGCCCTATGATGGCGCCGCGTTAAATAGAATAGTGAGTGAAGCTCGCCTGGAGGATATCCACATCAGGCATTCCCCAGGTCACCGTGGGTTCACCTTTCAGAGAGGTAGTGTTAGGTCTAGGATAGATAGGTTTTTTTTTTGAAGGAGAATTCCGTCACCACCCCTGTGTCCGTGGTGGAGGTGGAGTTCTCTGATCACTGTCTAATTTTGTTTTCTTTGAATATTTCAGAGACCCTCCGGAGAGGAAGAGGTTTGTGGAGGCTGAATTCGTCACTCCTTGAGGAGGCAGCTGTAAGACAAGCCTTTGAGGAGTTTCTTCAGGATCAGGTACTATTACTGGGTCTTGAGGGTACTAGGTCAGAGTGGTGGGAGATATTCAAAAAAAGGGTGGCGGGATTTTTCCGCCGGCTCTCAAGCCTCAGGTCACTGGACATGTACCGCATGTACACTGCACTGAGGAAGAGACTTGGACATCTGGTCTCGACCGGAGGTAGCCAGGAGGATATCTCCGGTGTGAAGGCTTTGCTCAAAAGGTGTCAGTACGATAGGCACGCATCTTTGGTTCTTGAGAGGGATTTCGGGAAATACCGCTCGCCCGACCCCTACAGGAACTGTAAGATGTCAGTGACTTGTAAGACAGTAACAGGCCTGATTGACAGTACAGGATCCCTGACAAGATCCAGGTCAGGGATCTTGGAGGTCGTCAGGTCCTTCTACTCGAACCTTTTGGCAAAGAAGGAACTGAATCGGGATCGGATTTCAGGTTTCTTGGCTGAAGCCATTCCTGAGTCAGCAGAAGACCCTTCTCTTGGTGTTTTGATAGAACCTATAAGGGAAGAGGAAGTCGTCAGGGCTATTGAGGGTCTTGCCCTCAAGAAGTCACCTGGCCCAGATGGCTTAACATCTGAGTTCTATCGGACCTTTAAAGGAGCTTTGGCTCCCCTCTTGACTGACGTGCTTAATGAGTGTCTATCCTCGGGCACTCTGCCGAAGTCAATGAGGAGGTCCGCCCTTATAGTTCTGTCAAAGGGTAAGGATCCGAGCCATATTGAGAACTGGCGGCCCATAGCACTTCTCAATACGGACCGAAAGATTCTGGCGAAGGTACTTTTCAACCGGCTGGTACAGTTTGCGCCCCGGCTCCTCTCGCCGGCTCAGCACTGCTCTGTTCCCGGTCGTAGCACCTTAAGTGCGGTCCTGAGTGTCAGGGAGGCTGTGGAGCAGAGTAGGGCAGGTCGGTGGAAGGGGTACTTGCTGTCCCTAGATCAGGCTAAGGCTTTTGACAGGGTGAATCATGAGTATTTGTGGTCAACTCTCTCGAGGTATGGCCTGCCTGGGGGGTTCATTCAGTGGCTGCAGACCTTATACGCTGGGGCTGAGTCTTTCCCGCTTGTGAATGGTTGGGTTGGTCGTCCTTTTGAGGTGGGGGTCGGGCGTCCGACAGGGATGTCCCTTGAGCCCGCTACTGTATGTGTTCGCCATTGATCCCCTGATTAGACGGATTAATGGTGGGCCGGTGGCGGGAGTCAGGATGGACCTGGAGGGTACTGGCTCCCCTTTGAGGACAGTAGCCTACGCGGATGATGTCACCGTTCTTGTCTCGTCACGGGAGGAGCTTGAATGGGTGATGTCTGAAGTGGACAGTTACTCGGAGGCTTCCGGATCAGCTGTAAACAGGAATAAGTGTGGAAGCCTCTGGCTGGGAGGGGGAGAGCCTGGTTTTTCTCTCCCGGACACCCTCCCAGAACCCCAGGGGTCTGTAAAGATCTTAGGCATCCATTTTGGCCAGGGTGATTACCCACTCCAAAATTGGGAAGGTAGGCTTAAGGATGTCGCCCAGAGAGTTGATTGCTGGAAGGGTTGGTCTTTGACCCTGAGAGAAAGGGTTCACCTTGCCAAAGCCTTCCTGCTCCCGTTGGTGATCTATCTAGGTAGCGTCTGTGCCTTGCCAGAGTCTTGTTGGAGTAGGATCTGTTGCCTGTTCTTCCAACTGTTATGGGGGAACAGGCTCAACCTAATCAGGAGGGAGGTTACATACCGCACAAGGAGGCTAGGGGGGTTAAATATGGTTAACCCCGTGGTGTTCTTAATGAACACCTTTCTTAAGATCAATTTACCAAACCTCTCCTCCGAGGGGGCTCCTTCGTGGGTAGCCTCCTGCCAGGGGTGGTTTCGGCCCTTCTTCCAGAAATGGGAGTCAGGAGGGCAAGTGAAAGATCTTCGTGCACCCCATGGATATCTCCCGGCCTATGCTTCCCTGGTCCTGAAAGTGATTCGTCGGTGGGGTCTGGGGGCGTGGGAGATCAGGACTCAGTCAAGACGTTTTCTTGACGACAAGGTCCTGTTGACCCGCTTCCAGAAGCCTCTGGCGCTCAAAGATTGCCCAGGAGAAACCTTAGAGGGAGGGTTGCGTTTTCTTAACTCCAAAAGGTTTCCTCGGAAGTTTTGGGATCTGACCTGGCGCTGCCTCCTAGGTAAGTTATATGTGAGGGGGAACTTGAAGTACCGGAACTCCGACGAGCGAGGCTGCCCTCGGGAGGAGTGTGGCGACATGCTGGAAAGCATGGAGCACTTCCTGCTTCAGTGCCCCTTCAATATAAGGGTTTGCAAATTGGTGGGGACCTCCACCGGTTGGCTGCGGCTGGCTGGCCTTTCCTATGCCGAGTGGGCCTATGGGGCATTCAAACACCCGGAGGGCAGGGACTGCCAAACACTTTTTGTAGTTAGTGCAGTGGTCAGGTTTCACCTATGGTCAGCACGGTGTTTAGTATCGACGAGAGGCAAAATCCTCCCGGAGGTGGAGGTGGTTAAAAACATCATGGTGGACCTGGTGAGGGTGCGCTCTCGGGAGTACGAGGGGCTGGGCGCAGAAAGGGCTGCTACCCTCTGGAGGGGGTTCACTTTTTCTGTTCCCTGAGGGTTAGATAAGGGATTTAAAGTAGGTTAGTTAGGTTAGGGCCAGATAGGGATAGGTAGGGCAAGGTTTGCACGAGGGGTGGGGTTTATTATTTTCTGATAGGGAGGGACAGGTAGGGACAGGGTAGGGACAGAATGATAGATAGGGATATAGCAGTAGGGCGAGTAGACAGGGATGGGCCTCCTGTGCTCTCTTCCTGGTGGAGGGCTGGCGTGTCACCACATAGGCATTTTGTTTTGGAAATCAGATGGAAGGGTAAGAGGCTTGAGGATAACCGACCCTAGGCCCATGGGAGGTTTATGGGAGGGAAGGTAATTTAACAGGTTATGTAGGATGGTGGGTTTTTGCTACTTGTCTGTTATTTCTTATTTGTTATTGTTGTCGTTCATATGTTGTGTCCATTTTCCCATTTTCCATTTTTCCATATCCCATATTCATTTTCCATTTCCATTTTTTATATCCATTTCCATATCCCATATTTCTTTTTCCATATTCCATAATTCCATTTGTTTGTTAGTAGATAAGGGTTTTTTTCAGGGGGGTAGGTTGTTTGGGAGGGGGGTTTCTTTTTGGGGGTGGAGGGTTTGGTTTATGAGTTTTCGTGTGCCCGGCCTGGCTCTGGACTACGCGGACATGGGAGGACATGAGGCGGAGAGCCAGGTTGGGTTTCAGGGGCTTGGTGGTGGGTGGTGCCAGCACCAGGACTATGCGGACATGGGAGGACATGGGGCGTGGTGCTGGCCGGGTGTGGTGAGGGGAAAAAAAAAAAAAAAAAAAAATTTTTAGTAAGTTTCAGTTGGGGATTTTGTTAGTGTTATAAGTTTCCGTTATAAGTTTCCGGCCATTGTATATTGCTCATTTAGATTTTCTTTTGTTAGAGTTTTTGACTGACAGATGACTGGAGAAAGACGGGAGAAGAGTGAAAGGCGGCGTGAGTGAGGCAGAATGGATGGGGCTGGTTCGCGATTGGTTTTTTTTTTTTTTTGTCCCGGTGTTTTCTTGTATTTTATTTGTTGATGGTTTTATTCTATGTTTTAGATTTATGTATTGTCTCTGTTTATAGTTTTTATATTGTATTTTCGTATGTGACAGTGTTTGTGAACTTTTTCTACTTTTCTAATAAAATAGTTCCAATTCCTTCGGGGCAACTGTGGGAGTCAGACACACTTGTTTGAGCTCCTGAGTCCAGAGGCTTAAGAGGCTTTTTGGATACTTGGAGACCGATTATTGGGTGTGGTTTTCGGTCTTTTGTGTGATACATACCGTAGCTCCGACTCCCTTCCCCGTGCGGAGGGGAGCCTTATCATGGAGCGTGGAGCTCCTGCCCCCCGGACCTTACAGGCGGGGGGCAGGAGAATGTCTGCCGACACAGCACCAGCAGAGCAGGGCAGGCGGAGGTCGCTGAGGCAGCAAGCCTCAATGAGAATGGCGACCGGGACAACAGCATTGGGAGCAGCATCAGGAGCAGCAGCAGCGACATTGGCGGCTGCAGCATCAGGAACAGCATCGGGAGTAGCGATGCCCGTGGAGCAGGCGACGCCAGCAGGGGTAGCAGTGGCGACAGGGGTGTCAGCAGTCCCGGCAGGTGGATCCGTGAAGACGGCGACATCAGCCACGGCGGTAACATCAGCGGCAGTGGCGGGTGAAGCCGGTCCGAAGGGGGGCTACGGCCGCAGGATATGCGGTTTCCTCTGGAAGGGTCCCTGCAAGCAGGAGAAAAGACGCCTTACCGTCATCGCTGCCTCAATCACCCGCAGGATGGGGCATCCGGAAAGCTGGAGAAGAGGTTGCCATCTACAGCCGGAGGATCGAGGCGGTCCTGGAGGAGTATGACCGGGCCCGGAGGTCCCTGTTTGCTATGGGTGGAGAGCTGCAAAGCGCTCGTGCCCGTAGCGACAGGGCCTCGAGGAAGGACCGCCCGGTTTTCAGCAGGCACGTAAAGAGCCTCAAAAAGCAGATTAAGACCCTGGAAGCCAGGTGTGCGGAGATCCTGGAGGGCGCGGGGCCGTTCAGAGAGAAGCTGCTGAACGATGACCGCTTCTTCCGCAAACAGCAGGAGCGGTTGTTGAAGGATGGCCCCGCGTCCTCAGACAGCTCGGGAGAGGACGACTATTGTGAGTCAGACCTGGAGTCGGATGACAGCATGGCGGTACAGTATAGTCGGGCAGCCGTCCCTAGTAGCGGCAGCCTGATACCCACGTATACGCAGGCATCAGTGCCGGCAGTGAAGCAGGAAGTCAGAATGACAAGACAGGAAGTCAGAATGACAGGGCAGGAAGTGACGCAATCTCCCACACTCCCAGAGAACCAACCACTGCCCGAGACGGAGGAGGAGGAGGAGGGCGGAGCCTCGGGAGAAGGCGGGAAGCTGATGAGGCAAATCTACCAATTAGAGTCCCCGTCCAGAATGGACCAATTAGCATTCAGCATGTCAGATCTGGACGGGGAGGAGGCGGGAAAAGGAGCCAAGACCAGGAAGAAGGCAAGGAAGGAAAAAAAAAAGAGAGATAGAGACATTTAAATTTGTCAGGTCGTTGCCTGGGGAGCATCATGCAGGGACCTCAGCCCAGGTTGCGATGCCTCCAGGAGAGAAAAGGGAGGCGCAGGCACCTCGGGTCACGCCAAGTGGTGGGGTGCCCGGGGTGCCAGCAGTCAAAATGGCGCCTGATAGTACCTTTCAGGTGGTGGCGGACAAGGAGCTCATGGTTGCGGCCAAGGCGCTCATAGTTGCGGACAAGGGCAAAGGCAAAGAAGCCCCCCCTGCGGAGGGGAGTGGCGTAGGGAAACCTCCCTCCCTGGTAGGAGGTTTTAAAATATCGATGGCTTCCCCCAGAGTAAGGTGTAGGAAAGGGGGAGTGGCAGGTGGGCGTGGCTCATCCTCCTCCAGTGCTGATGAAGCCGGTGATGCGGAGGTCACTTCCGGGGCTAAGGGGGCGTGTCCTCCTACAACATCAGGTGCCGGGGTGACTGTGGATGCGGAGGCCGAGGTAAAAGCGGGGAAGCCATCAGCGAGTGGTGCAGCCGGCCCCGCTGTAAGAAGGAAGACTGCAGGTGTGAATGATGGACGAGTGGAGAAGCTAGTTAAGCAGACAGGTAAGGTAAAGGGGAAAGCGGGTGGGACAAAAGGGGTAATTAGTAGTATTCCTGAAGAAGGTGGTGTAGTATGCATGGGGGTCCAAGAGCCTGTAGTCGGGGAGGCTGCGGGTGGAGGGGCTATTACCATTGCTGCTAAAAAAAGTATTTCTACTGCTAGTAATATTTCAGTTGTGGCCCCTGTTGTTTCTGGTATTTCTGCTGTTGTCCCTGCTGTTGTTTCTGCTGCTGTTCGGCCTGATGCTGTTCCTGATGCTGTCGTTGCTCCTGTTGTTACTCCTGTCACTGCTCCTGATATTGTTGCTCCTGTTGTCCTCTCTGCCGCTGTTCCTTCTGCTGCAGTTGGAGTGACCCGGTCCGCGGCGGCTATGCCAGGGCGGACTGTTGCCGCCTCTGGTGCTCCGGTTGCCGTGGCTGGGCTAAGTAGTTCTGCGGGGGTCCCTGGGAGTGGCGCTGGTACTCCGGCAGCGGAGGTTGCTGCGGCCTCCGGGCCCCCACGCTCCTATGCCAGCGTCGCTTCTGGGGCCCCTGGGGGTGCATCATGTCTTCCGCCCGGCTCCAGGGACGGCGATTTGCAACGGCAGCTCCTGGAGGCTTTACGGGCGGGCCAGTCCACAATGACCATAGATGGGCAGTCGAGAGACCTTAGGTTCTGGATCGAGCGTTTTGGCCTAGGGAAGTTCCGAGAGGAAGGAGGTGAGACCAGATGGACTCTCCCTACACCCGGGCGTAGGGGGCCGACACGGAGGAACGTGGCCCGTCTTGTGTGGGGGGGGAGCCGGCCCTTGTCCCCAGAGGAGGGGGGTCGTGGAACTCCTACTCGGGATGGGTTTCAGGGCAAGCGACATCTTTGCCCTGATTCATCCTGTCGGCTCCTTGGAGTTTGACATCAGCTTTGTTACCCCGGAGGGCTTAGAAACCTTCTGGGGAAACTATAGGCTGGTGAAGGACGAGCCCGCCTGGCGTGACTTTATGGTGTGGGCGGTGTCACGCCAGGATAACATTAAGAAAGTGACCGTTTTAACTCGTAACGAGTCACTTTCTTATATGGACATCATGACCTGGCTGAACAGGTTTGGGGAGGTCAAGGACTTCCCAAAGAAAAATCTCGACGAGTTCGGGATATGGTCGGGGGCCTGGACCTTCATGGTCAAATTGCGACACGAGGATAACTTGGTGATGCATATCCCGTCCTCAACCTTCCTTGGGAAAGACAGGATCCTTGTCTTCTACCAGGGGCAGCCAAAACTCTGTCACAGGTGCGGTGACCCCTCACACTTGAGCGCCTCCTGCCGTGTGCAGAAGTGCGCCATGTGTGGGGAGGTGGGCCATCTCGCGGCGACCTGTGGCAGGGTGCGTTGCCACCTGTGTGGTGTCCTTGGGCACCCGATCGGGGCGTGTCCACGGTCTTTCGCCAACACCACCCTTCGGCAAGCGGGAGCAGTTGAGGAGGCTGTCCCTGCTGCGGAGGGGGTGAGTGGGGGAGGAGAGACTAGTCTGCCAAGGCAAAGGGAGAAGGCCCAGCCACCATCAAGGGCAAGGAGGCGCGAGAGGAGGAGGGAGCAGAGGGAGGGAGTTATGTGCCTTCCTTCTGCCCCTGGCTCTGCTGGGCCAGATCCTGATGCCGAGGCAGCAGTGGGCACGACCCTGGTTGAGGAGATGAAGAGACTGCAGAGGGAGGAAGAGGCTGACCAGTCGTCTTCTTCTCAGTACGTCAGTGCTGGGGAGGGAGAGACGGTCAAGCGGAGAAAGTCACCGAGTAAAGTGAGGGCAAAAATATCTGCCCCCCCCCCCCGACGAAGGAACGCAGACTCGACGGCCCTCTAGTGGTAGGTCCCAACCGGTACCAATCCCTCTGTGAGGATGCGTCGGCCTCAGGGGAGGCTTCAGAGGGAGAGGTGGAGCCGTCAGGGGCTGCTGAGTCTCCCTCCGGGAGGGGCCCCCTGCCCTCTGGGGGGGAGGCTGGCCTGGAGCCTGGAGGAGGAGATGATGCACCCAGGGCCGAAGTTGCTACTGTCTCTGCGACCACTGTAACTCCTCAGGGAGAAGTTGCGGGGGAGGTCCATCCCTCCTCTGGCCAAACCGCACCGGGGGAGGTGATGGACCAATCCCAATGTAAGAAGAGGACCCGCAAGACGAGGAGAAGTCGCGGGTCCTCTTCAGACTCATCTAGGGGTGGTGGTGATAGGCGGAAAGGGGGTGGGAAGCTGAAGGTCATTGAGCTCAATCGGTCTTAATGGCAGTCCCCTCTCCACTGACGCTGGCCACCATTAATGTGGCCAGCATTAAGTCTGATACGGCTAGGTTTGCAGCCTTTGATTTTCTTGGCCGGGTTGAAGCTGACATTTTGTTTTTGCAGGAGACCAGGCTCTGTACTCTATCAGAGATAAACAGAGCAAGGAGGGAGTGGCGCAGGGGGCCCTCCTACTGGTCTCTTGCGGCTGAGCCGTATAGTGGAGTGGCGGTGCTTTTTACCGCAGAGGTGAAATGCCAGCGACTGATCGAGCTCGAAATGGGAAGGTGCCTAGTCTTAGACGTCTTCATGAAGGGGCAAAGCCTGCGCCTCATTAACATCTACGGTCCCCAGACAAAGTGGGACCGTAAAAGCCTCTTTATGAAGATTAAGCCTTTTCTTTTTACGGGCAAACAAGTCATCTTTGGTGGGGATTTTAATACCATAACTAGACCCCAAGACCGAGGAGGTACCAGAGATAGACTGCCCTATGATGGCGCCGCGTTAAATAGAATAGTGAGTGAAGCTCGCCTGGAGGATATCCACATCAGGCATTCCCCAGGTCACCGTGGGTTCACCTTTCAGAGAGGTAGTGTTAGGTCTAGGATAGATAGGTTTTTTTTGAAGGAGAATTCCGTCACCACCCCTGTGTCCGTGGTGGAGGTGGAGTTCTCCGATCACTGTCTAATTTTGTTTTCTTTGAATATTTCAGAGACCCTCCGGAGAGGAAGAGGTTTGTGGAGGCTGAATTCGTCACTCCTTGAGGAGGCAGCTGTAAGACAAGCCTTTGAGGAGTTTCTTCAGGATCAGGTACTATTACTGGGTCTTGAAGGTACTAGGTCAGAGTGGTGGGAGATATTCAAAAAAAGGGTGGCGGGATTTTTCCGCCGGCTCTCAAGCCTCAGGTCACTGGACATGTACCGCATGTACACTGCACTGAGGAAGAGACTTGGACATCTGGTCTCGACCGGAGGTAGCCAGGAGGATATCTCCGGTGTGAAGGCTTTGCTCAAAAGGTGTCAGTACGATAGGCACGCATCTTTGGTTCTTGAGAGGGATTTCGGGAAATACCGCTCGCCCGACCCCTACAGGAACTGTAAGATGTCAGTGACTTGTAAGACAGTAACAGGCCTGATTGACAGTACAGGATCCCTGACAAGATCCAGGTCAGGGATCTTGGAGGTCGTCAGGTCCTTCTACTCGAACCTTTTGGCAAAGAAGGAACTGAATCGGGATCGGATTTCAGGTTTCTTGGCTGAAGCCATTCCTGAGTCAGCAGAAGACCCTTCTCTTGGTGTTTTGATAGAACCTATAAGGGAAGAGGAAGTCGTCAGGGCTATTGAGGGTCTTGCCCTCAAGAAGTCACCTGGCCCAGATGGCTTAACATCTGAGTTCTATCGGACCTTTAAAGGAGCTTTGGCTCCCCTCTTGACTGACGTGCTTAATGAGTGTCTATCCTCGGGCACTCTGCCGAAGTCAATGAGGAGGTCCGCCCTTATAGTTCTGTCAAAGGGTAAAGATCCGAGCCATATTGAGAACTGGCGGCCCATAGCACTTCTCAATACGGACCGAAAGATTCTGGCGAAGGTACTTTTCAACCGGCTGGTACAGTTTGCGCCCCGGCTCCTCTCGCCGGCTCAGCACTGCTCTGTTCCCGGTCGTAGCACCTTAAGTGCGGTCCTGAGTGTCAGGGAGGCTGTGGAGCAGAGTAGGGCAGGTCGGTGGAAGGGGTACTTGCTGTCCCTAGATCAGGCTAAGGCTTTTGACAGGGTGAATCATGAGTATTTGTGGTCAACTCTCTCGAGGTATGGCCTGCCTGGGGGGTTCATTCAGTGGCTGCAGACCTTATACGCTGGGGCTGAGTCTTTCCCACTTGTGAATGGTTGGGTTGGTCGTCCTTTTGAGGTGGGGTCGGGCGTCCGACAGGGATGTCCCTTGAGCCCGCTACTGTATGTGTTCGCCATTGATCCCCTGATTAGGCGGATTAATGGTGGGCCGGTGGCGGGAGTCAGGATGGACCTGGAGGGCACCGGCTCCCCTTTGAGGACAGTAGCCTACGCGGATGATGTCACCGTTCTTGTCTCGTCACGGGAGGAGCTTGAATGGGTGATGTCTGAAGTGGACAGTTACTCGGAGGCTTCCGGATCAGCTGTAAACAGGAATAAGTGTGGAAGCCTCTGGCTGGGAGGGGGAGAGCCTGGTTTTTCTCTCCCGGACACCCTCCCAGAACCCCAGGGGTCTGTAAAGATCTTAGGCATCCATTTTGGCCAGGGTGATTACCCACTCCAAAATTGGGAAGGTAGACTTAAGGATGTCGCCCAGAGAGTTGATTGCTGGAAGGGTAGGTCTTTGACCCTGAGAGAAAGGGTTCACCTTGCCAAAGCCTTCCTGCTCCCGTTGGTGATCTATCTAGGTAGCGTCTGTGCCTTGCCAGAGTCTTGTTGGAGTAGGATCTGTTGCCTGTTCTTCCAACTGTCATGGGGGAACAGGCTCAACCTAATCAAGAGGGAGGTTACATACCGCACAAGGAGGCTAGGGGGTTAAATATGGTTAACCCTGTGGTGTTCTTAATGAACACCTTTCTTAAGATCAATTTACCAAACCTCTCCTCAGAGGGGGCTCCTTCGTGGGTAGCCTCCTGCCAGGGGTGGTTTCGGCCCTTCTTCCAGAAATGGGAGTCAGGAGGGCAAGTGAAAGATCTTCGTGCACCCCATGGATATCTCCCGGCCTATGCTTCCCTGGTCCTGAAAGTGATTCGTCGGTGGGGTCTGGGGGCGTGGGAGATCAGGACTCAGTCAAGACGTTTTCTTGACGACAAGGTCCTGTTGACCCGCTTCCAGAAGCCTCTGGCGCTCAAAGATTGCCCAGGAGAAACCTTAGAGGGAGGGTTGCGTTTTCTTAACTCCAAAAGGTTTCCTTGGAAGTTTTGGGATCTGACCTGGCGCTGCCTCCTAGGTAAGTTATATGTGAGGGGGAACTTGAAGTACCGGAACTCCGACGAGCGAGGCTGCCCTCGGGAGGAGTGTGGCGACATGCTGGAAAGCATGGAGCACTTCCTGCTTCAGTGCCCCTTCAATATAAGGGTTTGCAAATTGGTGGGGACCTCCACCGGTTGGCTGCGGCTGGCTGGCCTTTCCTACGCCGAGTGGGCCTATGGGGCATTCAAACACCCGGAGGGCAGGGACTGCCAAACACTTTTTGTAGTTAATGCAGTGGTCAGGTTTCACCTATGGTCAGCACGGTGTTTAGTATCGACGAGAGGCAAAATCCTCCCGGAGGTGGAGGTGGTTAAAAACATCATGGTGGACCTGGTGAGGGTGCGCTCTCGGGAGTACGAGGGGCTGGGCGCAGAAAGGGCTGGTACCCTCTGGAGGGGGTTCACTTTTTCTGTTCCCTGAGGGTTAGATAAGGGATTTAAAGTAGGTTAGTTAGGTTAGGGCCAGATAGGGATAGGTAGGGCAAGGTTTGCACGAGGGGTGGGGTTTATTATTTTCTGATAGGGAGGGACAGGTAGGGACAGGGTAGGGACAGAATGATAGATAGGGATATAGCGGTAGGGCGAGTAGACAGGGACGGGCTTCCTGTGCTCTCTTCCTGGTGGAGGGCTGGCGTGTCACCACATAGGCATTTTTGTTTTGGAAATCAGATGGAAGGGTAAGAGGCTTGAGGATAACCGACCCTAGGCCCATGGGAGGTTCATGGGAGGGAGGGTAATCTTAACAGGTTATGTAGGATGGTGGGTTATGTAGGATGGTGGGTTTTGTTGCTTGTCTGGTATTGATTTGTCTGGTACTTGTTTGTTGTTGTTGTTGTTTGTCACGTGTTGTGCCCGTTTTCCCATTTTCCATTTTTCCATATCCCATATTCATTTCCCATTTCCATTTCCATTTTTTTTCCCCATATCCCATTTTCATTTTCCATATTCCATTTCATAATTCCATTTTAGTAGTTAAGGGTTTTTTTAGGGGGGTAGGTTGTTTGGGAGGGGGGTTTCTTTTTGGGGGTGGAGGGTTTGGTTTATAGGTTTTCGTGTGCCCGGCCTGGCTCTGGACTATGCGGACATGAGAGGACATGAGGCGGAGAGCCAGGTTGGGGTTTCAGGGGCTCGGTGGTGGGTGGTGCCAGCACCAGGACTATGCGGACATGGGAGGACATGGGGGCGTGGTGCTGGCCGGGTGTGGTGAAGGGAAAAAAAAAAAAATTTTCATAGTAAGTTTCAGTTGGGGTTTATTAGTGTTATATGTTTTTGTTATATGTTTCATTGTACATCGCTCATTTTGGGTTTTTTTTTTCCTTTGTTTTTAGGATAGCTAGAGTTTTGACTGACGGATGGCTGAAGAAGAATGAAAGGCGGAGTGAAAGGCAGAATGAAAGGCGGAGTGAAAGGCGGAATGAAAGACAGAATGGATGGGGGCTGGTTTGCGCATGTTTTTGGGTTTTTAATTTTGTCTTGACGTTTTCTTGTATTTGATGTTATTTATGCTATGTTTTGGATTTATGTATTGTCTCTGTTTATGGTTTTTGTATGGTATTTTTCATATGTGACAGTGTTTGTGAACTTTTTCTACTTTTATAATAAAATAGTTCCAATTCCTTCGACAACCTCTTTAAAGGATTTATCCATCTTCCTAATATTGATGGCCTGTCCTTAGGATAGGCCATCAATATTACATCTACGATGATACAACAGCCAGGACCTCTGCAGATCAGCTTTTCCAGGACAATGCGGCTACAGGTAAAGGTAACAATTCTGGAAGCCACGCTGTTCACTTGCCATACAAGGTGTAGCAGTAGGTTTAGGTAGTGCAGTGGTGCACATGGTATAGTGGGTAAGCAGCATGGCTCCCGGCATGAATTTTTTATTTTTACTTGTTTTTTAGGGTTGGTACTGGGGAGGGGGGGGGTGGGGGGGGGGGGGCAAAAAAAAATAAAAGGGGGGGGGGGGGACAAACCCACACCAAACAAATATTGGGGGGGAAAAAGAAAAAAAAGGGAAGGGGAAAAAAAATTTTTTTGTGGTTTTGGGGGGGGGGGGGGCTCCCCTGTGTGACTTCAATATTAGCCAGTGGAAACTCGTGCGTAACACCTGCCGTTTGCTCATGCCCTTTGAGGAGGCCACTTTATTTGTCAGTCACCAGGACTACGGAATGAACAACGTCATTCCACTGATTCATATCCTGGAAAGGATGCTGGTAAATCTGGCTGGTTAGGGGACTGTAGATGTGGCGCCTACATCTCACGGCCACATGAGCCCTGTGGGGGCTGAACTGGAGGAGGAGGAGGACATTGGAGCACAAGCAATGTGTAGTGAAATGGGTGTTTTTTCTACACAGGTGGCAGGAGAGGAGGAGCAGGAGCAGCCGGAAGAGCAAGAGGGAGATGAGGAAGACGAGGCAGATGACCCAGACACACCACGGCAGTATGCAGTGGAGATGGATGCAGGGAGTCCCTCCGAGTCACTTGCGCAAATGGCCCGATACATGCTCACTTGCTTGCGTAGTGACAGCCAAATTGTCACCATTTGGCAGAGGGATAAATACTGGCTCTCCACCATATTATACCCTCGCTACAGGTCAAAAATGGGGGCCTTTTTTTACACCCGTTGAGAGGGAAGACAAACTAAACTACTATAGAGACATCCTATGTAGTCAGTTGGCTGCTGCCTATCGGCGCCATCATCCATCCTCTCGCCTTGGGCGCTCACCTTGCACTGCCATGGCTGCTGTGAGGGGGGGGTCACAGGAGCAGGAGCAGTAACAGCTCCATCAGCAGCAGCCTGAGCCTAGAGTCGCTGATGTGCAGCTTTCTTCAGTCGCATAGGGAAGAATCTGCTCATCAGCAGCTAAACATAGAGCAGAACCTGAACCAGCAGGTGGTAGCATACTTGGAGTGCACCCTGCCACCCATCATCAAAGATCCGCTGGACTACTGCGCAGCCAAAATGGATTTGTGGCCATAACTGGCCAAGTTTGCTCTGGAAAAGCTGTCCTGCCTGGCCAGTAGTGTGGCATCATAGTTACCACAAGGAGAACTTGCCAGTCCACCCAAAATGTGGAGAGACTGACCTTTGTCAAGATGATTCAGATGTGGATCAGCGAGGATTTCCACCCACCAATGCCTGATGCATCAGATTAAATCATCCATGCTGCCTCACCCCAACCTTGACAAAAGAGACCGGTTTCTTCTGGCTACCTGCCTCAGCTACTATTCTGATGCTGCCACCTGCCTGATGCCACACATCCAATGCCAAGTGCTCCTTCTTACAGTCACCATCGTCAGCGGGTACTATTTGTGCCACCCACCTCCCCACTCTGTCGCCGGGTCACTCTATGGCCTCATCATGCTGCTGCTACCTCCACATTATGTCATCTAGCCACTCTGTGGGCTCCTCATGCTGCTGCCACCTCCACATTATGTTACCTTGCCACTCTGTGGCCTCCTCATGCTGCTATCACCTCCACATTATGTTACCTTGCCACTCTCTGGCCTCCTCATGCTGCTGCCACCTTCACATTATGTCACCTTGCCTCTCTGTGGCCTCCTCATGCCGCTGCCACCTCCACATTATGTCACCTTGCCACTCTGTGGCCTTCTCATGCTGCTGCTATCTCAACATTATGTCACTTCTCATGTTTTCCCACGCTCCACACTCCATGACTGGGCCACTATTTTGCCTTTTTGGCCTGGTTCACATCATCTTTTATTTGACCCTTCTTTTGATCTGTCAGAAAGAAAGAAAAAATGAGACGCACAACGGATCCTGTCTGTGTAGCAGCTGTAAGGCCTGTATGGTCCCATCAGAATTGGCTTATGATTTGGTAGCCAAAAGCAGGAGTGGGTAAAAAACACAGAAGACATGCAAATATTCCATTCATGTATCATCTCTGTTTTGGATCCACTCCTGTTTTTTTTTTTTTTGGCATCAGCAATTCTGATGGATTACTGTCCAAATCCTGACAGAGTGAAGGTGGATGCTCAACAGACAGGATCTGTTTTTCAGGGGGGTTATTATTCAGACGGATCACAGGAAGGGCAAAATAATCAGTGACGTCAACACAAACTTACTGCTGACACCCTCTCCACTCTGTCAGGGAGGCTCTACTTGTATAAGCGTTTAATAGAACAGATTCTGTAGACAACTATGTGGAATCAGCAGACGACTGTGTAAAAGAAGTGCGCTCTTTCATGCTACAGTAGGATCTTGGCCCTTTGCACGGTTCTTTATACCTGTCACTAACATCGACCTGTAAGGCTGAGTTCACAATTGAATTAGTTGGTCAGTTTTGTACCCGTAACTGGCCAAATAAGTGAAGTGTACAGTGGTTCTAAGAGCGACATCTGTCATGTGTGTGTCATACTGACTCACAGTATTGTTTCACTACCACAGCAAACTCCCTATGTGAGTTACTGCAAGGCACAGTGTTCTACACCACTATACAGGCTCTCTGCAGCCAGGAAATAGCTGTTTTTTTAAAGTGATTTGCCGCTAATTAATTCGGATCAAATAAAATCGTTTGGGAAAGTTTGGCGAAGTGGTGGAATTGAATTTTTGAAAAATTCAGTCATTTCTAGTATTGAGGTTCAGAAATGTCACTGCTTGTGATATAAGATGAATCTGCTCAATTGTTTGTTTAATTGTCAATTTAGTTCACTTATTTACTGATTGATACTGATACCCATAGCTTCTTTTATTTATTTACCTTTAAATAAATTGAATACGTTTTTATCTATACACATTTATATTTTGGTACTTTTATATGCATGCAATGTTTGTATTTACTAATTTGTATCAAGCTCCTTTATAAATAGATTTCCATCACACATCCTTTATACCCAGCCCTCACATTTCTGAGAGAAGGATTTACCAGCATCTTTTCCAGGATATGAATCAGTGGAATGACGTTGTTCATCCCGTAGTCCTGGCAAATAAAGTGGCCTCCTCAAAGGGCATGAACAAAAGGCATGTGTCCTGCACGAGTTTCCACTGGCCAACATGGAAGACACACAGGGGAGTACCTCTGTCTGCTTGGATCATCAAGATATTGTTTATGGCCTTCCTCTGTTCGTACAGTCGGTCCAACATATTGAGGGTGGATTAATTGCAATAATGATTATCACTAGAGATGAAAGTATACATTTCTACAATTTTAAGTTAGATTTTGGTATCAAAGTCACAGTTTGCTATGTGCAGTATAGATTTTTAACATATTAGTGAATGACAGCAAAATATTGCTTGTCTTCTGTATCAGTGTTTTTGAGAGTACGAGCTCTTGTTGTAGTTGATGTTTGCAATATATATAAATTATGTACACTTTGATCTATTATTTTATATGTGTTTTGTTTGTGAATGTACGATTGAATATGAGTTTTAGGTGCCAATATATGTTATTGTACATTTTTCAAAACATTTATAGTGTTTGACACAAAGTTACATGAAGGTGGACATGGCTATTGATAACCCACTGAAACACATGTAATCTTCAGATTGTTTACTTTCAAGAAATATGTAGGGTTTAGGAGTGCACTTTCTTTTCACAGTGTGTAATCCCTACATTTTATAGGATGATACTTTTTTAACTTTTCCAGCTTCAAAGCAGATTTTTGTTCCTTCCAGTTCTGGTGATTTTATGAAGATATGTGCATGCAGGAGTAGGAATTAGTGATATGAATGAATTCTGCACATGTTGAAATCATATTTTTAGGAGGTGTGGTGCAGATAACTTTTTGTTTGGTTTCCACTTTTAGCAAGTTATATAACTATATTTGCATTTTTTTAATAAAACATACTCTTTAAATTCAAATTGCATGAAGGTGCCTGTTCGTATACAGTACCAAGCGGCATTTTGACAATGATGCAGATATATTCTTTCAAAAAATGTATAGGTATGGGGGGTAAGTATAATTTTTTAACGTTGCAATTTAGGTTTAATTTGTCTATCTCTAAACTGTGAAAATTGATCTAGCTACCAAAGGTGCAAAATATCCAGTTACCCCTGGCAGCAAAAGAGTTAAAATTCGCATGTGTGCCGACCATACAGCGATAATTTTCTAATGTTTGCCACAGATTTTGGAAAAAATATTTGCCACATTTGCACCAATTGTAAGTGCCACTGAACTTATTTACTAGATCATTATTTAGAAATAATGGATACATACTGTATATGTATCCAATACATCGTATTAGAATACCAATGCGTGCCAATGCGTTGAGGCAGGTTTGCAATTGTTGCAGAAATGTCTGCAATTGTCCCGTTTAGTTGAATGGAACTTGCAGAAATTTATGGGCTTCCCACCAAAACAACCTAATTTAGATGAATATGTCACTGGAAAAAATCTGCCATGTGTGACTTTGCCTTGCTGTCTGTGCATTTAAAAAGCATAGCCAGCTGGTATAGCATAACAGGCATTATTCTAGGACTGCCCTGTTGTTAGGCCCGAGCTGTCCCTTAAAACCATCAGCTTGAATTCTATCATGGCTTCACAAGGGTGAAATGGTTATAAAGGTGTCGATTATCAATCTCAACGGATGTGCCCTGTGATCACAGAGAAGTAAGCACTAGATTACAGCATCACACAACTATGTGTGCACAGCGCCAAGGGGTTCACTATTACTAATGTAAATATTTTTGAACATGCGCCAATAAAAGCAATATCTTCTGATTTTCCGATAGTCCAGGTCAAGTTGTGCTTCTGCTCTGGACTATCAGAATCTGCACTATATGAAATGAACTATATTGATAGTAATGAAATGTCATCTAATCTTTTCCCATGTTGTATCTCTCTAGTGTTTATAGACTCAGGCCTGTGAATATGGCATCTCTCCATGACGACAAACAGACAACTCCATTGCTGATGGAGAATGTGGATGAGGAAAAACAAATAGGGACTCATTCACATCAAATGGATGAAGAAAAGGGCAATTGCCCTGAACCGTAGGACACGCATGCGCTGACTGGAGTCTCCTACATACGCTCCGTCATCACTGTAGCGATTCTCTCCTACATAAACCTCATAAACTACATTGAACGCTTCAGTGCCGCAGGTATGTGGGGGAGGGGTAAACGATGTTATTTCTGGTGGTGAGATTTATCAGGCCCATAGCTGTGAAGGTGCCTAGAATAGGTCACCCCCGGCCTGGGATTTGTACCAAATGTAATGATCTTTGTGCCTGTTTGCTGTGCTCACCTATTACCACAGATCTGTCATAGCGTATAATGAGTTGTCCTCTCTCTTTCCATCTCACAGGGGTGCTGCCAGAGCTGCAAAGAGCCTTCAATATGAGCGACAGTGTATCCGGCTTGTTACACACAGGTATATTTTACCATAAAATCATAGTCTGTAAATCACCTGAAAGCCGCCATTGTGAGGACTAAACCAATATTCCAGAGATGTCGGTCAATCTATTCACTGGATTCTCATGACATCACAGAGGAACAAGTATGTGAATATGGATCCCTATTGGTATAGATCACAAAATGGCTTCCTGCAAATCTTTATTGTTATCTGGGCAGGAGGGGATTAAATTCAGGAGTTAATGCCATTTACTTATAGTAATAATGTCTTTAAGCAATAACTTGTTACGCTGACACATTGTCCCGTCACCTCTTCTCTTTCTCCCCCCTTAAGTATTCATCGGCAGCTATATGCTGTTAGGCCCGGTCTTTGGCTACATTGGCGACCGCTGGAATAGGAAATACATAATGTGCGCAGGAACCTTATTCTGGTCCATCATGACCCTGTGCATCTCATTCATTCCCAATAAGGTAAAGATATATACCTCAGCTACCATATCTCTGTATGACCAGGTAGACTTGCCATGAAGGCAAAAAAAAAAATCACAAAAGATTGACTGATTTTTTTTTTTCTGTCTCCTTTTAATTTTTATTTTTGACAGTATTTTCTGCTCCTCCTGATAATGAGAGCATTGGTTGGGGCCGGAGAGGCAAGTTTCTCCACCATCGCCCCCTCCGTTATTGCTGACCTCTTTGTGGCAGACCAGCGTAGTCGCATGCTTTCAATCTTTTACTTGGCTATACCTGTTGGCTGGTGAGTATCCTGTGTAAATATATAGACTTTGTGGAGAACTTATGACCAGACGATGTAGAAATTATGACCGCTTCATTTCTCTTACAGTGGCCTTGGATACATTATCGGCTCCAAAGTAGTCAGTGCTGCAGGTGGAGACTGGCACTGGGCCTTCCGGGTAAGTAAAAGGCTTTAATCCTTTTGTTTTTGATGGATTCAATCTCTAATTGACAATTATAATTTCTCACTAGGGGGTCCCTAATATTATCTAGTGAAAGTTAAAACCACCAATCACCATAAAACTATTTATATACAGTAATTTCCATACAGTCTTCATGGAGCCACTTCCACATTTGTATTGCCTGTAAACTTGGAGCCACTTTGAATCTATTTCCTAAACTTGTCCCTGGTCGCTTCCACTTTGTGATGATCCCAATATCCCAATATTCATATCTCATTTCTATCTATCTATCTATCTATGTAACGTACAATGTCTTCTTCCTCCTCCACACAGGTCACCCCTGGTCTGGGCGTAATTGCTGTCCTGCTTATACTTGTCTTTGTGAAAGAACCGCCAAGAGGAGCCGCAGACAGGAAGAACAACAACAAATCCGTCAGCTCCAATAACTGGATGTCGGATGTGAAGAAACTATTCAAAAAGTAGGTGTTTTCTGTGTAGTGGATGTCGGCAGCGATCCTCCTTGTGATTTTTGTGATTATTAAATCCATCTTTTTTTCACTCTCTGCAGTGCGAGTTTCCTGTTTTCCACTCTTGGATGTGCGACTGTAGCGTTTGTAGCCGGCGCCGTAGGTCTCTGGGCTCCTTCTTACCTGGCACGTGCACGAAGCCTCTTACTAGAGAGGGAGCCTTGTCAGACTGGAACGTGCACCTATAATGACAGGTATGCATTTCTTCTCCCTGCGCTGTGGAATGACTTCTGTTAAGTGTCTTCCTAGAAGATACATTAGATGAAGCATTTATCATACTCATATTTATTAAATAAGGTTTTCTTGAAATTTCTTTACTAACCTTCATCAACACTTTTCTTTGCAGTCTGATATTTGGCGTGCTTACAGTCGTCTCCGGCATCCTTGGAGTTGTAGCAGGGGTGGAGATCAGTAAAAGATACAGAAAAGTCAATCCACGTGCAGACCCGTTGGTCTGTGCGTGTGGCATGATAAGCTCCGCCCCTTTCCTGTTCTTGGCCTTGGTTCTGGCAGACATCAGTCTTGTGGCCACTTATGTAAGTACCTGAAGTATCCACTTACTGGATTCTGGATCTATTTATTCCTTGGAAGTGTATATTGGCGTTGGACAGGTTTAGCTTTGTACTTCCACGTTCCAGCGCTTGTATTGTGGGTTATACTAATCCCCCAAATGTTTCACCTCTGCAGGTCTTCATATTCATCGGAGAGACATTCCTTACATTCAACTGGGCCCTTGTGGCAGAAATCCTCCTGGTGAGTTCTAACAAGTCATGAAATGATATTTTAGTCAGTCTTCAGTCTGCTCTTCTTTACCCATCAGATGCTCCTTGTCGGTAGATTGGGCTGTTTACTTTTTATGTTTTTAATATTTTTTCATTATACTATGCGGTCACTTTGTACAATGGCTCTTGTTTTTTTGCCTTCGATGGTTCCCTTCTGCCTACTCACAATATCCTTTTATTTCAGTCAGTGGTTCCTCCTACAAGAAGATCTACAGCACAGGCTATGCAGGTTACTGTGTCCCACCTGCTGGGCGATGTCGGGAGCCCCTACCTCATTGGATTTGTAAGTAGTTGTTACATATTGCTTCCTGATTATTGTATATACACATCACTTTTACCTTGCTGGTTCCCTGTGTAAGTATGAGGCCCCAGGTTGCAGAAATGCAGCATTTTTATTGCAGATTTTGCTGCGGTTTTCTTTTAGCTAAAGCCAAGAATGGCTACAAAAGGAATTTGAAATGTATAGGAAGTTCTTATACTTTGTACTTTTGCTCAATCCACTCCTGGCTTTGGCTCAAAAAACCGCAACAAAACCTGCAACGAAAAAAGCTGCATTTCCGCAACCTGGGGCCTTAGCCTAAAGCTGTATTTTTCTACCTCCCTCCATGTTTACAGAGAGCACTCACAAAGTTCCCCAACAGTGCATGTACAGCATTGCAACAGTACACACGCAGCCTCAGTACAGCACACATACAACACCCACACAGAATATATAGAGAAATTATATAGAAACAAACTATTAGTAACTCGCAAACCTGACAGTAGAACACCAAACACAAAACCTCCTGGTGCTATGCATTAGATTATCTGCTCCAGGAGGATGCCGCATGTCTCCAGCTCCAGCCAATGTGTAATACTGGGGCTGAGAGCCAGTGCTGCTCATAGTCTGTAGGATGGAAGCTCCTCCACTAAATACGGTGCAGTGCTGCTGCTGCCACATGTTTGTCTGGCCACCAGATTTCCTAACAAGCACATAGCGGTTACTGTTGGGAAAAACCTTTATGCTTTTTTGTATTTGTGATCTTTACTAACTATACATTTATTATTAATCAAGTATTTATCACCTCTCATACTCAGATATCTGACCTGATCCATGGAGGAGGGGCAGAATCCATTCTCTCAAAATTCCGCAGCCTGGAGTACGCCCTCCTGACCTGTGCATTCATGGAAGTTATTGGAGGAGCCTTCTTTCTGGTGACCGCCCACTTTATTGAGAAAGGCCGCAAGGAGGCAGAAATGGAGAATGAAGGTGAGTGCAGAAATATCTTTAATGTCCTCTCAGTTCTTTAGCAGAATTACAATAAAGCCCTGCCTTGGATTCTCATTGGCTCTATAGTCACAAATGTGAAATCCAGCATCTTTCTAATATCTGCAGATTAGTCTGTGTCTTGCACGCTTTGCATGGATCACTTCTGCTGTGAATAATATGTTGCCTCCGTGATAATATTAATCCTCTTCTCTTCATCCCTTAGATTAGCCCCACCATCATGACCACTGGAGGCGAAAACTCTCCTACAAGACAATGACACGAAGGCCATCATGTGAGGATCTGATGATCTGCTTTCATTACTGGATTTGACCTTTTCACCGGACTTTCCGCAGCAGATTCCGAGCTTGCTCTCTGCTGTCATTACTGGATTTGACCTCTTCACCGGACTTTCCGCAGCTAGATGTATTCGCTGAATAAGTGAGTTATCTGCTGCATCAAGAGGGCAGAGTCCTGGCTCGTCTCTGCTCTCTTTACCGGACTGGACATTTACCTGGACTTTCCGCAGCTAGATATATTCACAGAGCCAGTGAATTATCTGCTGCACCAACCAACCATCTGTGACATGGGCAGCACGGTGGCTCAGTGCTTAGCACTGTTGCCTTGCAGTGCTGGGGTCCTGGGTGTGAATCCGCCCAAGGGCAACGCCTGCATTGAGTTTGTATGTTCTCCCCGTGCTTGCGTGGGTTTTCCCCGGGTACTCCGGTTTCCTCCCACAATTCAAAGACATACTTCCCTGACTTCAGATGGGAACTTCTTAAACACCTTGACTGAAGTTAATAAAGAAGTCAGTCAACATCAAGTAGTAGTGTATCTGAGTCTCTCTATAATTCTTCACAGAACTTAATAGATCAGAGGTGGAATAGCCAATATATCATAAGGGTTTTCCTGGATTACAATAACAGGGCTGCTTTCTTTCAGAAATGGCACCACACCTGTTTATAAGATATGTAAGACAGTGATGGGGAAAATCATGGAGGTAAGATATCTTTACCCCAGGTTTCTCTCATATGTGCACTGGGAATATGGTGTTGTCAGTAGTGCAAAGCTCAGACTGTCACTACTGATCTCTTAGAAAAACCAAAAAGACTTTTTTGGAATTGGATTGGGGAGAGTTGGCTGGATCTCCAATCCCTAGTCTATGTCTGTTTTTAGGACCAGGTTGCTGGTTAATCCTCTGCACTTGCAGCATCTGCATAAAAGGGAGCATATACAGAGGTTGGGGGGCTCAGTGTTGGATGGATTCTGGAGGAGTTCGGTCTGGGGCTCTGTACTGTGCCTGTAAGTTAGCAAAACTTACTGAATATTGTGGTGTGTCCAGTACCTGGTAGAACTTGAGCTCAGTCGAGCAGATTTTCTTTTCTTTATTGCTTAAGAAGGCTGTTGGTCTTGGACTATAAAAATAAAACACAGGCACCCCATATTTGCTCTACAATCCATGCCCTGTGCTAGCACTTGTAGGCAGACTTCATTATGGTAAATAAAACTTACAGTAAAATAAGCACACACAGGCCCAGGTGGGTTCCCAGTGATCAGACTTACATTTTATTCAGGGTTATCTGACAACATACTTTCCGACCTTGAGTGCACACCTTGACACATAAAATAGCAGTGTATCAGAATCTCTTTAGAATTCTTCATAGACCTTAAAAGCAATGCTAAAAAATATCCACAGAATAACTGCAGAAACTTGTGGATTGCTTTCCCAAGAGAGTGGAAGCTGTTTCAGCTGCAAAAGGGGACCAACACTATATTAATTCCCATGGATTTAGAATGGGAGCTGTAAGGAAGGTCATGTGTGCTTCAGGATGAGGCTTTGGCTTCAGGGATCACAGGATCAGGCAGGTTTTAGAGTTCTGAAGATACCAGGATCAGGTTCAGGCTTTGGGGCTCACAAGATCACGCAGGTTTCAGTGTTCCCAGAAACTAGGCAGGTGTTAGAGTTCACTGTAATCATTGCAGTGTTGGGACCTGGTGGCAAGAGGCAAAATCCGCAGACAGGAAAACAGAACACACTAACCCAGGACCAGCGATTAGGAACAGGACAACAGACATCATACATGAAGCAAACACAACCCTCCAGCCATGGCTGATGGGACAGGCAGGTTTAAATAGTCTGCCAAAAACAGTCAGTGGGAGTGCCATGCTGTTGCTTCCCGTGACTCCCCCCTGACATTAATTTAAAGGAGACCAAGGCTCCATTTTTCCCAGCGGTGCATGGACGCCATCATTTTGGGGTGGATCCATTGCCATGTCAGCCAGGAGACTATTGAAAGCTCTCAGGCTTGTCTGGCATACACTTCTATTACAGGCTGCTCTAAGCAGCGTGTAATAAAAGTGGCAAGCTTTTACAATGCATTGTAATGCATTGTATTAGTGATCAGAACCCCTGGGGTTCAATACATTAGGCATCCTTGTCTTTTGAAAATGCCTGGTCTACAAACTTATAAAAGTATTTTATAGCGGAGCGGGGAAAATTAAACAACTGCCAATTTTTCCACAGTTTTGTCTCACATAAAAAATTTGAATAAAAAGCGCTCAAACCAATATAAATCCCCCAGATTGCTATAAATAAAAAGCACATCTGACCTTGCAAAAAAAGACGCCTTATGGATCCTCGGACGCAGAAATATAAAAAAGTTAAGGGTCACCTTGTGCCTCGCCAAAATTCATTCGCTTTAATTAACTCACAAGCAGACGTGCTCCCAGTCTGCCTTGACCAAGCTTCCTAATGCTAGTGAGGAACTTCGCGCGTACCTCGATGAAATGTACCTGGACACTCGAGACCTCGTTAAGAAATACTACTATGACAAATGCGGACAATCCCTAGCCCATCGACTTCAATCCTGCAACAACCTCACGTACATCCCCCAGCTTCTCGACGGATCAGGACGGACCGTCCACAAACCCTATGGACATTGCCGCAGCGTTTCGCTCCTATTACTGCAACTTGTATAACATTCGTGGACAGTATGCTGACCTAGCTACGGACTTTCTTCATGAAAAATTTGGGAGTATGTTACTAACACGTGCCTCCCCACCATCGCTGACTCTGGTAAGGCCCTCCTCAACAAACATCTTACTGAAAAGAAGGTCTCTTCCACTATCCAATCCTCCCCGTCGGGTAAATCTCCTGGCCAGTCCCAGACCTACCAGCAGTGAAGAGGCCTCAGGGCTTGTCCAAAGATTGCGGCGTCAACTGTATCGACCTGATACAATTAAAATAATTCATAAATATCAGATCGTTGGAGATCCGACACCCTCATGACCTGATATTAATGACCTAACCCCTCAATCACAGGTGGAGCATATATATTACGCTGGAGTATGCCACAGTGGAGCCCAGCTAAGGTATTTTTTTAAAATTTTACACACTTTCCCTGGCCTCTGATTATAATGAGTATAATAATCAAATCTGCTGGATTCACGTCAGGAGAGCCCTGGAATTTTTTGAATATTCATAATCAATCTGGCTGATTACGAACCAATTCACCCAACACTAGTTTTAACCCTCCAAATTCTTCAATGAATTCACCCAAACTAGCCCCAAAACATAAAAATCTTTTGTAATATGTACCAAATACAGTCTATCTAAAAAGTCAATGGCACCCAGGGCTTTTATTTCTAAGGGTTTATTTATTTAGGGTGTCTATAATCTCCTTGTGATGTAAAAGGACATTTCTATACAAATGTGTCATTTCACACAAGCCTTTTTGAAACATTGTATGACACTCTGGTGAAATAAACACTGTTTCCCATTCTGTTGCTTCTCTTGTGGAAGCCTGGTGTATTTTGTGGCTAAACTGTGAGGTTTGATAAATGCCCTGCTAGTATCCATTTAGGGGTATATAGGGGTATAGAAAGTATTTTAATAGGTGGGAATAAATAAAATAAATAAATAAATTTAAAAAAAAATAAAAAAGAAGGAAGGAAAATTTGCTGCAATTTTACAGTTGGAGCTCCCCTCCCACTTCATTGAACCAACCCAGGCAACAAATAACCCACCCTATATATGGCCTTAATCTAACACAAAGCTGCTTAGCAGGACCCCTGTTTCAAATTCACAGCAGATCTGGAGCTATTTGCTGGTGAAATGGCTATTCGGATCCCAATGTAGATCACAATTCCCGACAGCGTTTTTAACAACAAATCGCTCCGAATCTGTAAGGGCTATCATGATGATCTTTGTATCATATTAAAGAGAAAGAGATTCTCTTCTTTAAAATGAATCCAAGATCATCTTAATAGCCCAAATCGATCCTGAGATATGGGGCTCTAAAATGTACTCCCCCCCTCTAGCCTCAGGCAGCATCTTAATGCTGCGTGAAGGAGGAAGGAGGGGGAAGGTGCAGAGCATAACTTGTATGTGACCCCAGAGGGAGGGGTAGCATGGACTTCTGACCATGTTATCCCCCCTCCTATCAATCAGAGAGCATACTATACTTTTGCTCTCTGATTGTCACATAGAGGGATAATGTAATAACCCTCTGAGCCTAATCTGAGGGGTATTCTTATGTAATAGCCCTCTGAACATAACCAGGAAGTTTAATGGTGCTGTGACCCAGATGTTTACCATCATCCAGGTTGCAGAGCCAAAAGAGTTTCACCAAACACTTACACAACACATACACAAAGTCATCGATAAAGTTTACATCTGACCCTGTTCTGTCCATACCAGATTTTTATAGAGTAAAATACGCTGACTGCCTCTCTAGTGATATCTGTTACACGCTAAAATAATTGCAATAAGGATTATCACTAGAGATGAACGTAAAAATTTCTACAATTTTTATAGGGGGACAGAAAATTATATTCTTATATACGCTCCTATTTAATTTGCATTCACAAAATTGGTTGGCGCATTTCTGTGATTTTGTTGTAAAGATATACAGTCATATGAAAAAGTTTGGGCACCCCTATTAATCTTAATCATTTTTAGTTCTAAATATTTGGGTTTTGCAACAGCCATTTCAATTTGATATATCTAATAACTGATGGACACAGTAATATTTCAGGATTGAAATGAGGTTTATTGTACTAACAGAAAATGTGCAATATGCATTAAACCAAAATTTGACTGGTGCAAAAGTATGGGCACCTCAACAGAAAAGTAACATTAATATTTAGTAGAGCCTCCTTTTGCAAAAATAACAGCCTCTAGTCGCCTGTAGCTTTTAATCAGTTCCTGGATCCTGGATGAAGGTATTTTTGACCATTCCTCTTTACAAAACAATTCCAGTTCAGTTAAGTTTGATGGTCGCCGAGCATGGACAGCCCGCTTCAAATTATCCCACAGATGTTCAATGATATTCAGGTCTGGGGACTGGGATGGCCATTCCAGAACATTGTAATTGTTCCTCTGCATGAATGCCTGAGTAGATTTGGAGCTGTGTTTTGGATCATTGTCTTGCTGAAATATCCATCCCCGGCGTAACTTCAAATTCGTCACTGATTCTTGTACATTATTCTCAAGAATCTGCTGATACTGAGTTGAATCCATGCGACCCTCAACTTTAACAAGATTCCCAGTGCCGGCACTGGCCACACAGGCCCAAAGCATGATGGAACCGCCACCAAATTTGACAGTGGGTAGCAAGTGTTTTTCTTGGAATGCTGTGTTTTTTGGACGCCATGCATAACGCCTTTTTGTATGACCAAACAACTCAATCTTTGTTTCATCAGTCCACAGGACCTTCTTCCAAAATGAAGCTGGCTTGTCCAAATGTGCTTTTGCATACCTCAGGCGACTCTGTTTGTGGCGTGCTTTCAGAAACGGCTTCTTTCGCATCACTCTCCCATACAGCTTCTCCTTGTGCAAAGTGTGCTGTATTGTTGACCGATGCACAGTGACACCATCTGCAGCAAGATGATGCTGCAGCTCTTTGGAGGTGGTCTGTGGATTGTCCTTGACTGTTCTCACCATTCTTCTTCTCTGCCTTTCTGATATTTTTCTTGGCCTGCCACTTCTGGGCTTAACAAGAACTGTCCCTGTGCTCTTCCATTTCCTTACTATGTTCCTCATAGTGGAAACTGACAGGTTAAATCTCTGAGACAAAATTTTGTATCCTTCCCCTGAACAACTATGTTGAACAATCTTTGTTTTCAGATCATTTGAGAGTTGTTTTGAGGAGCCCATGATGCCACTCTTCAGAGGAGATTCAAATAGGAGAACAACTTGCAATTGGCCACCTTAAATACCTTTTCTCATGATTGGATACACCTGGCTATGAAGTTCAAAGCTCAATGAGGTTACAAAACCAATTTTGTGCTTCAGTAAGTCAGTAAAAAGTAGTTAGGAGTATTCAAATCAATAAAATGATAAGGGTACCCAAATTTTTGCAACGGTCAAATTTTGGTTTAATGCATATTGCACATTTTCTGTTAGTACAATAAACCTCATTTCAATCCTGAAATATTACTGTGTCCATCAGTTATTAGATATACCAAATTGAAATGGCTGTTGCAAACACCCAAATATTTAGAACTAAAAATGATTAAGATTAATAGGGGTGCCCAAACTTTTTCATATGACTGTATATATATATATATACATACAGTGCCTTGCGAAAGTATTCGGCCCCCTTGAACTTTTCAACCTTTTGCCACATTTCAGGCTTCAAACATAAAGATATAAAATTTACATTTTTTTGGTGAAGAATCAACAACAGTGGGACACAATCGTGAAGTGGAACGAAATTTATTGGATATTTTAAACTTTTGTAAAAAATAAAAAACTGAAAAGTGGGGCGTGCCAAATTATTCGGCCCCCTTAAGTTAATACTTTGTAGCGCCACCTTTTGCTGCGACTACAGCTGCAAGTCACTTGGGGTATGTCTCTATCAGTTTTGCACATCGAGAGACTGAAATTCTTGCCCATTCTTCCTTGGAAAACAGCTCGAGCTCAGTGAGGTTGGATGGAGAGGGTTTGTGAACAGCAGTTTTCAGCTCTTTCCACAGATTCTGGATTGGATTCAGGTCTGGACTTTGACTTGGCCATTCTAACACCTGGATACGTTTATTTATGAACCATTCCATTGTAGATTTTGCTTTATGTTTGGGATCATTGTCTTGTTGGAAGATAAATCTCCGTCCCAGTCTCAGGTCTTTTGCAGACTCCAACAGGTTTTCTTCCAGAATGGTCCTGTATTTGGCTCCATCCATTTTCCCATCAATTTTAACCATCTTCCCTGTCCCTGCTGAAGAAAAGCAGGCCCAAACCATGATGCTGCCACCACCATGTTTGACAGTGGGGATGGTGTGTTCAGGGTGATGAGCTGTGTTGCTTTTACACCAAACATATCGTTTTTTTTTTTTTTGGCCAAAAGTTTGTTTTTGTTTTCATCTGACCACAGCACCTTCTTCCACATGTTTGGTGTGTCTCCCAGGTGGCTTTTGGCAAACTTTAAACGAGACATTTTATGGATATCTTAGAGAAATGGCTTTCTTCTTGCCACTCTTCCATAAAGGCCAGATTTGTGCAGTGTATGACTCATTGTTGTCCTATGGACAGACTCTCCCACCTCAGCTGTAGATCTCTGCAATTCATCCAGAGTGATCATGGGCCTCTTGGCTGCATCTCTGATCAGTCTTCTCCTTGTTTGAGATGAAAGTTTAGAGGGACGGCCGGGTCTTGGTAGATTTGCAGTGGTCTGATACTCCTTCCATTTCAATATGATCGCTTGCACAGTGCTCCTTGGGATGTTTAAAGTTTGGGAGATCTTTTTGTATCCAAATCTGGCTTTAAACTTCTCCACAACAGTATCACAGACCTGCCTAGTGTGTTCCTTGGTCTTCATGATGCTCTCTGCGCTTTAAACAGAACCCTGAGACTATCGCAGAGCAGGTGCATTTATACGGAGACTTGATTACACACAGGTGGATTATATTTATCATCATCAGTCATTTAGGACAACATTGGATCATTCAGAGATCCTCACTGAACTTCTGGAGTGAGTTTGCTGCACTGAACGTAAAGGGGCCGAATAATATTGCACGCCCCACTTTTCAGTTTTTATTTTTTACAAAAGTTTTAAATAACCAATAAATTTCGTTCCACTTCACAATTGTGTCCCACTTGTTGTTGATTCTTCACCAAAAAATTAAAATTTTATATCTTTATGTTTGAAGCCTGAAATGTGGCAAAAGGTTGAAATGAAAAGTTCAAGTTGGCCGAATACTTTCGCAAGGCCTGTTGTGTGGTATGTAGGAATTCCTCACATCTTTCAGTTTTTTGGAAAGTACATTTTGTTTACAGAAAGGGATTGCTTGAGCATGCAATTTAGTGGTAAATTTGATTTTGTTGTGCAATTTTTGCTTGTAATCTCTGTTTGCTACAAAGTTACATGAAGGTGGTTGTATATATGAAATATTAAGTTATGTTTTTATATACAGTATTCTGTGCAATCTCAAAAAAGTTAGATTTTGGTATTTAAGTCACAGTTTGCTATGTACTGTATAGATTTTTAACATATTAGTGAATAACAGCAAAATATTGCTTGTCTTCTGTATCAGTGTTTTTGAGAGTACGAGCTTTTGTTGTAGTTGATGTTTGCTGTATATATAAATTGTGTACACTTTGATCTATTATTTTATATATGTTTTGTTTGTGAATGTACGAATGAATATGAGTTTTAGGTGGAAATATATGTTTTAGTGCATTTTTTCAAAACATTTTTAGTGTTTGTCACAAAGTTACATGAAGGTGGACATGGTTATTGATAACCCATTGAGACACATGTAATCTTCAGGTTGTCTACTTTCAAGAAATATGTAGGGTTTAGGGGTGCCCTTTCTTTTCACGGTGTGTAATCCCTACATTTTATAGGATGATACTTTTTTAACTTTTCCATCTTCAAAGCAGATTTTTGTTCCTTGAAGTTATGGTGATTTTATGAAGATAAGTGCATGCAGGTGTAGGCCTTAGTGATATGAATGAATTCTGCACATGTTGAAATCATATTTTTAGGAGGTGTGGTGCAGATAACTTTTAGTTTGGTTTCCACTCACTTTTAGCAACTTATATCAATATATTTGCTTTTTTTTTATGTAAAACATACTCTTTAAATTCAAATTGCATGAAGGTGCCTGTTCGTATACAGTACCAAGCGACATTTTGATGATGCAGATATATTCTTTCAAAAAATGTATAGGTATGGGGGGTTAGTATAATTTTTTAATTGGTTTTATTTGTCTATCTCAAAACTGTGAAAATTGCCCTGGCTACCAGAGGTGCAAAATATCCAGTTACCCCTGGCAGCAAAAAGTTAAAATTCGCATGTGTGCCGACCATACAGTGATATTTTTCGAATGTTTGCCACAGATTTTGGAAAAAATATTTGCCACATTTGCACCTATTGTAAGTGCCACAGAACTTATTCACTAGATATTCATTATTTAGAAATATTGGAAAGGACAGCACTACAGGTCTATCCTAACTAGCTGGCTCATGTACAATAGTGCTTTTACTTTTCAGTTTTGTTTTTCTTAGAATGTATTAGAATACCAATGCGTGCCAATGCGTTGAGGCAGTTTTGCAATTGTTGCAGAAATGTCTGCAATTGTCCCATTTAGTTGAATGGAACTTGCAGAAATGTATGGGCTTCCCACCAAAACAACCTAATTTAGATGAATATGTCACTGGAAAAAATCTGCCATGTGTGACTTTGCCTTGCTGTCTGTGCATTTAAAAAGCATAGCCAGCTGGTATGGCATAACAGGCATTATTCTAGGACTGCCCTGTTGTTAGGCCCGAGCTGTCCCTTAAAACCATCAGCTTGAATTCTATCATGGCTTCACAAGGGTGAAATGGTTATAGAGGTGTCGATTATCAATCTCAACGGATGTGCCCTGTGATCACAGAGAAGTAAGCACTAGATTACAGCATCACACAACTAAGTGTGCACAGCGCCAAGGGGTTCACTATTACTAATGTAAATATTGTGGAACATGCGCCAATGTATCATTTTAATGTTATCTTTCGTTTTCTTGAGGCCACTTCTAATGGAGAGGCAGGTTACATGAGTGGGGCCATGACATCATTACACAATGGATCCATAGAACTAGCCTAGTAATTATTGATGACATCACAATGGCTTAGAACCCTGCATGGAAGGCTGATGATGTCACAATCAGCTCCTGCCTGTAAAACAGGTGAAAGGCCTGACCACAGTCACTTTTCTCTTGTGTATCGCAGACGCTAGTTGTGTTGCAAAACCTCTTCTAGAAAGCTACACACGTGACAGAAAATTTCAACGCCGTCTACTGGAGAGAGAAAAACAAGGTAAGTTTCAACTTATGCTATTGATAGGTCACAGTGATCAGAACACAGTGAGGGGAATGGTGGGGCTCCAAATGCTGGAGAACTCAAAGTTTTAGGGTATCTAGCTGGGGTGGGGATACTGGAACCAGTAGTCCAACAGTGTCTGAATGGCCACAGATTGCTGAGCACTGCTGTGTGGTCATCTCCTGCAGCGCTCCTCAGGGCCATGATGTGAATAATGGAATAGGTACCAATATATCATAAGGTAGTGAAAGTCATAGGACCTGGTTGCTTCAGGAATTCATGGAAACGCTTTGGGAAGACAGCTCCATCAAAAACTGTTACATAAAGCAATGTCTTCTGATTTTCCGATAGTCCAGGTCATGTTGTGCTTCTGCTCTGGACTATCAGAATCTGCACTATATGAAATGAACTATATTGATAGTAATGAAATGTCATCTAATCTTTTCCCATGTTGTATCTCTCTACTGTTTATAGACTCAGGCCTGTGAATATGGCATCTCTCCATGACGACAAACAGACAACTCCATTGCTGATGGAGAATGTGGATGAGGAAAAACAAATAGGGACTCATTCACATCAAATGGATGAAGAAAAGGGCAATTGCCCTGAACCGCAGGACACGCATGCGCTGACTGGAGTCTCCTACATACGCTCCGTAATCACTGTAGCGATTCTCTCCTACATAAACCTCATAAACTACATTGAACGCTTCAGTGCCGCAGGTATGTGGGGGAGGGGTAAACGATGTTATTTCTGGTGGTGTGATTTATCAGGCCCATAGCTGTGAAGGTGCCTAGAATAGGTCACCCCCGGCCTGGGATTTGTACCAAATGTAATGATCTTTGTGCCTGTTTGCTGTGCTCACCTATTACCACAGATCTGTCATAGCGTATAATGAGTTGTCCTCTCTCTTTCCATCTGACAGGGGTGCTGCCAGAGCTGCAAAGAGCCTTCAATATGAGCGACAGTGTATCCGGCTTGTTACACACAGGTATATTTTACCATAAAATCATAGTCTGTAAATCACCTGAAAGCCGCCATTGTGAGGACTAAACCAATATTCCAGAGATGTCGGTCAATCTATTCACTGGATTCTCATGACATCACAGAAGTACAAGTATGTGAATATGGATCCCTATTGGTATAGTTCACAAAATGGCTGCCTGCAAATCTTTATTGTTATCTGGGCAGGAGGGGATTAAATTCAGGAGTTAATGCCATTTACTTATAGTAATAATGTCTTTAAGCAATAACTTGTTACGCTGACACATTGTCCCGTCACCTCTTCTCTTTCTTCCCCCTTTAGTATTCATCGGCAGCTATATGCTGTTAGGCCCGGTCTTTGGCTACATTGGCGACCGCTGGAATAGGAAATACATAATGTGCGCAGGAACCTTATTCTGGTCCATCATGACCCTGTGCATCTCATTCATTCCCAATAAGGTAAAGATATATACCTCAGCTACCATATCTCTGTATGACCAGGTAGACTTGCCATGAAGGCAAAAAAAAATCACAAAAGATTGACTGAATTTTTTTTTTCTGTCTCCTTTTAATTTTAATTTTTGACAGTATTTTCTGCTCCTCCTGATAATGAGAGCATTGGTTGGGGCCGGAGAGGCAAGTTTCTCCACCATCGCCCCCTCCGTTATTGCTGACCTCTTTGTGGCAGACCAGCGTAGTCGCATGCTTTCAATCTTTTACTTGGCTATACCTGTTGGCTGGTGAGTATACTGTGTAAATATATAGACTTTGCGGAGAACTTATGACCAGACGATCTAGAAATTATGACCGCTTCATTTCTCTTACAGTGGCCTTGGATACATTATCGGCTCCAAAGTAGTCAGTGCTGCAGGTGGAGACTGGCACTGGGCCTTCCGGGTAAGTAAAAGGCTTTAATCCTTTTGTTTTTGATGGATTCAATCTCTAATTGACAATTATAATTTCTCACTAGGGGGTCCCTAATATTATCTAGTGAAAGTTAAAACCACCAATCACCATAAAACTATTTATATACAGTAATTTCCATACAGTCTTCATGGAGCCACTTCCACATTTGTATTGCCTGTAAACTTGGAGCCACTTTGAATCTATTTCCTAAACTTGTCCCTGGTCGCTTCCACTTTGTGATGATCCCAATATTCCAATATTCATATCTCATTTCTATCTATCTATCTATCTATCTATCTATCTATCTATCTATCTATCTATCTATGTAAAGTACAATGTCTTCTTCCTCCTCCACACAGGTCACCCCTGGTCTGGGCGTAATTGCTGTCCTGCTTATACTTGTCTTTGTGAAAGAACCGCCAAGAGGAGCCGCAGACAGGAAGAACAACACCAAATCCGTCAGCTCCAATAACTGGATGTCGGATGTGAAGAAACTATTCAAAAAGTAGGTGTTTTCTGTGTAGTGGATGTCGGCAGCGATCCTCCTTGTGATTTTTGTGATTATTAAATCCATCTTTTTTTCACTCTCTGCAGTGCGAGTTTCCTGTTTTCCACTCTTGGATGTGCGACTGTAGCGTTTGTAGCCGGCGCCGTAGGTCTCTGGGCTCCTTCTTACCTGGCACGTGCACGAAGCCTCTTACTAGAGAGGGAGCCTTGTCAGACTGGAACGTGCACCTATAATGACAGGTATGCATTTCTTCTCCCTGCGCTGTGGAATGACTTCTGTTAAGTGTCTTCCTAGAAGATACATTAGATGAAGCATTTATCATACTCATATTTATTAAATAAGGTTTTCTTGAAATTTCTTTACTAACCTTCATCAACACTTTTCTTTGCAGTCTGATATTTGGCGTGCTTACAGTCGTCTCCGGCATCCTTGGAGTTGTAGCAGGGGTGGAGATCAGTAAAAGATACAGAAAAGTCAATCCACGTGCAGACCCGTTGGTCTGTGCGTGTGGCATGATAAGCTCCGCCCCTTTCCTGTTCTTGGCCTTGGTTCTGGCAGACATCAGTCTTGTGGCCACTTATGTAAGTACCTGAAGTATCCACTTACTGGATTCTGGATCTATTTATTCCTTGGTACTGTATATTGGCATTGGACAGGTTTAGCTTTGTACTTACACGTTCCAGCGCTTGTATTGTGGGCTATACTAATCCCCCAAATGTTTCACCTCTGCAGGTCTTCATATTCATCGGAGAGACATTCCTTACATTCAACTGGGCCCTTGTGGCAGAAATCCTCCTGGTGAGTTCTAACAAGTCATGAAATGATATTTTAGTCAGTCTTCAGTCTGCCCTTCTTTACCCATCAGATGCTCCTTGTCGGTAGATTGGGCTGTTTACTTTTTATGTTTTTAATATTTTTTCATTATACTATGCGGTCACTTTGTACAATGGCTCTTGTTTTTTTGCCTTCGATGATTCCCTTCTGCCTACTCACAATATCCTTTTATTTCAGTCAGTGGTTCCTCCTACAAGAAGATCTACAGCACAGGCTATGCAGGTTACTGTGTCCCACCTGCTGGGCGATGTCGGGAGCCCCTACCTCATTGGATTTGTAAGTAGTTGTTACATATTGCTTCCTGATTATTGTATATACACATCACTTTTACCTTGCTGGTTCCCTGTGTAAGTAGGAGGCCCCAGGTTGCAGAAATGCAGCATTTTTATTGCAGATTTTGCTGCGGTTTTCTTTTAGCTAAAGCCAAGAATGGCTATAAAAGGAATTTGAAATGTATAGGAAGTTCTTATACTTTGTACTTTTGCTCAATCCACTCCTGGCTTTGGCTCAAAAAACCGCAACAAAACCTGCAACGAAAAAAGCTGCATTTCCGCAACCTGGGGCCTTAGCCTAAAGCTGTATTTTTCTACCTCCCTCCATGTTTACAGAGAGCACTCACAAAGTTCCCCAACAGTGCATGTACAGCATTGCAACAGTACACACGCAGCCTCAGTACAGCACGCATACAACACCTACACAGAATATATATAGAAATGACATAGAAACAAACTATTAGTAACTCGCAAACCTGACAGTAGAACACCAAAGACAAAACCTCCTGGTGCTATGCATTAGATTATCTGCTCCAGGAGGATGCCGCATGTCTCCAGCTCCAGCCAATGTGTAATACTGGGGCTGAGAGCCAGTGCTGCTCATAGTCTGTAGGATGGAAGCTCCTCCACTAAATACGGTGCAGTGCTGCTGCTGCCACATGTTTGTCTGGCCACCAGATTTCCTAACAAGCACATAGCGGTTACTGTTGGGAAAAACCTTTATGCTTTTTTGTATTTTTGATCTTTACTAACTATACATGTATTATTAATCAAGTATTTATCACCTCTCATACTCAGATATCTGACCTGATCCATGGAGGAGGGGCAGAATCCATTCTCTCAAAATTCCGCAGCCTGGAGTACGCCCTCCTGACCTGTGCATTCATGGAAGTTATTGGAGGAGCCTTCTTTCTGGTGACCGCCCACTTTATTGAGAAGGGCCGCAAGGAGGCAGAAATGGAGAATGAAGGTGAGTGCAGAAATATCTTTAATGTCCTCTCAGTTCTTTAGCAGAATTACAATAAAGCCCTGCCTTGGATTCTCATTGGTTCTATAGTCACAAATGTGAAATCCAGCATCTTTCTAATATCTGCAGATTAGTCTGTGTCTTGCACGCTTTGCATGGATCACTTCTGCTGTGAATAATATGGTGCCTCTGTGATAATGTTAATCCTCTTCTCTTCATCCCTTAGGTTAGCCCCACCATCATGACCACTGGAGGCGAAAACTCTCCTGCAAGACAATGACACGAAGGCCATCATGTGAGGATCTGATGATCTGCTTTCATTACTGGATTTGACCTTTTCACCGGACTTTCCGCAGCAGATTCCGAGCTTGCTCTCTGCTGTCATTACTGGATTTGACCTCTTCACCGGACTTTCCGCAGCTAGATGTATTCGCTGAATAAGTGAGTTATCTGCTGCATCAAGAGGGCAGAGTCCTGGCTCGTCTCTGCTCTCTTTACCGGACTGGACATTTACCTGGACTTTCCGCAGCTAGATATATTCACAGAGCCAGTGAATTATCTGCTGCACCAACCAACCATCTGTGACATGGGCAGCACGGTGGCTCAGTGCTTAGCACTGTTGCCTTGCAGTGCTGGGGTCCTGGGTGTGAATCCGCCCAAGGGCAACGCCTGCATTGAGTTTGTATGTTCTCCCCGTGCTTGCGTGGGTTTTCCCCGGGTACTCCGGTTTCCTCCCACAATTCAAAGACATACTTCCCTGACTTCAGATGGGAACTTCTTAAACACCTTGACTGAAGTTAATAAAGAAGTCAGTCAACATCAAGTAGTAGTGTATCTGAGTCTCTCTATAATTCTTCACAGAACTTAATAGATCAGAGGTGGAATAGCCAATATATCATAAGGGTTTTCCTGGATTACAATAACATGGCTGCTTTCTTTCAGAAATGGCACCACACCTGTTTATAAGATAAGTAAGACAGTGATGGGGAAAATCATGGAGGTAAGATATCTTTACCCCAGGTTTCTCTCATATGTGCACTGGGAACATGGTGTGTGTCAGTAGTGTAAAGCTCAGACTGTCACTACTGATCTCTTAGAAAAACCAAAAAGGCTTTTTTGGAATTGGATTGGGGAGAGTTGGCTGGATCTCCAATCCCTAGTCTATGTCTGTTTTTAGGACCAGGTTGCTGGTTAATCCTCTGCACCTGCAGCATCTGCATAAAAGGGTGCATACACAGGGGTTGGGGGGGCTCAGTGTTGGATGGATTCTGGAGGAGTTCGGTCTGGGGCTCTGTACTGTGCCTGTAAGTTAGCAAAACTTACTGAATATTGTGGTGTGTCCAGTACCTGGTAGAACTTGAGCTCAGTCGAGCAGGTTTTGTTTTCTTTATTGCTTAAGAAGGCTGTTGGTCTTGGACTATAAAAATAAAACACAGGCACCCCATATTTGCTGTACAATCCATCCCCTGTGCTAGCACTTGTAGGCAGACTTCATTATGGTAAAAAAAACTTACAGTAAAATAAGCACACACAGGCCCAGGTGGGTTCCCAGTGATCAGACTTACATTTTATTCAGGGTTATCTGACAACATACTTCCCGACCTTGAGTGCACACCTTGACACATAAAATAGCAGTGTATCAGAATCTCTTTAGAATTCTTCATAGACCTTAAAAGCAATGCTAAAAAATATCCACAGAATAACTGCAGAAACTTGTGGATTGCTTTCCCAGGAGAGTGGAAGCTGTTTCAGCTGCAAAAGGGGACCAACACTATATTAATTCCCATGGATTTAGAATGGGAGCTGTAAGGAAGGTCATGTGTGCTTCAGGATGAGGCTTTGGCTTCAGGGATCACAGGATCAGGCAGGTTTTAGAGTTCTGAAGATACCAGGATCAGGTTCAGGCTTTGGGGCTCACAAGATCACGCAGGTTTCAGTGTTCACAGAAACTAGGCAGGTGTTAGAGTTCACTGTAATCATTGCAGTGTTGGGACCTGGTGGCAAGAGGCAAAATCCGCAGACAGGAAAACAGAACAGACAAACCCAGGACCAGCTATTAGGAACAGGACAACAGACATAATACATGAAGCAAACACAACCCTCCAGCCATGGCTGACGGGACAGGCAGGTTTAAATAGTCTGCCAAAAACAGTCAGTGGGAGTGCCATGTTGTCGCTTCCCGTGTTTCCATCAGACTCCCCCCTGACACTAATTTAAAGGTGACCAAGGCTCCATTTTCCCAGCGGTGCATGGACGCCATCATTTTGGGGTGGATCCATTGCCATGTCAGCCAGGAGACTATTGAAGGCTCTCAGGCTTGTCTGGCATACACTTTTATTACAGGCTGCTCTAAGCAGCCTGTAATAAAAGTGGCAAGCTTTTACAATGCATTGTAATGCATTGTATTAGTGATCAGAACCCCTGGGGTTCAATACATTAGGCATCCTTGTCTTTTGAAAATGCCTGGTCTACAAACTTATAAAAATATTTTATAGCGGAGCGGGGAAAATTAAACAACCGCCAATTTTTCCACAGTTTTGTCTCACATAAAAAATTTGAATAAAAAGCGCTCAAACCAATATAAATCCCCCACATTGCTATAAATAAAAAGTACATCTGACCTTGCAACAAAAGACGCCTTATGGATCCTCGGACGCAGAAATATAAAAAAGTTAAGGGTTACCTTGTGCCTCGCCAAAATTCATTCGCTTTAATTAACTCACAAGCAGACGTGCTCCCAGTCCGCCTTGACCAAGCTTCCTAATGCTAGTGAGGAACTTCGCGCATACCTCGATGAAATGTACCTGGACACTCGAGACCGCGTTAAGAAATACTACTATGACAAATGCGGACAATCCCTAGCCCATCGACTTCAATCCTGCAACAACCTCACGTACATCCCCCAGCTTCTCGACGGATAAGGACGGACCGTCCACAACCCTATGGACATTGCCGCAGCGTTTCGCTCCTATTATTGCAACTTGTATAACATTCGTGGACAGTATGCTGACCTAGCTACGGACTCTCTTCATGAAAAATTTGGGAGTATGTTACTAACACGTGCCTCCCCACCATCGCTGACTCTGGTAAGGCCCTCCTCAACAAACATTTTACTGAAAAGAAGGTCTTTTCCACTATCCAATCCTCCCCGTCGGGTAAATCTCCTGGCCGGTCCCAGACCTACCAGCAGTGAAGAGGCCTCAGGGCTTGTCCAAAGATTTCGGCATCAACTGTATCGACCTGATACAATTAAAATAATTCATAAATATCAGATCGTTGGAGATCCGACACCCTCATGACCTGATATTAATGACCTAACCCCTCAATCACAGGTGGAGCATACATATTACGCTGGAGTTTTGCCACAGTGGAGCCCAGATAAGGTGAGTATTTTTTTTAAATTTTACACACTTTCCCTGGCCTCGGATTATAATGAGTATAATAATCAAATCTGCTGGATTCACGTCAGGAGAGCCCTGGAATTTTTTGAATATTCATAATCAATCTGGCTGATTATGAACCAATTCACCCAACACTAGTTTTAACCCTCCAAATTCTTCAATGAATTCACCCAAACTAGGCCCAAAACATAAAAATCTTTTGTAATATGTACCAAATACAGTATATCTAAAAAGTCAATGGCACCCAGGGCTTTTATTTCTAAGGGTTTATTTATTTAGGGTGTCTATAATCTCCTTGTGATGTAAAAGGACATTTCTATACAAATGTGTCATTTCACACAAGCCTTTTTGAAACATTGTATGACACTCTGGTGAAATAAACAGTTTCCCATTCTGTTGCTTCTCTTGTGGAAGCCTGGTGTATTTTGTGGCTAAACTGTGAGGTTTGATAAATGCCCTACTAGTATACATTTAGAGGTATATAGGGGTATAGAAAGTATTTTAATAGGTGGGAATAAATACAATAAAAAAATAAATTTAAAAAAAAATAAAAAAGAAGGAAGGAAAATTTGCTGCAATTTTACAGTTGGAGCGCCCCTCCCACTTCATTGAACCAACCCAGGCAACAAATAACCCACCCTCAATATGGCCTTAATCTAACACGAAGCTGCTTAGCAGGACCCCTGTTTCAAATTCACAGCAGATCTGGAGCTATTTGCTGGTGAAATCACTATTCGGATCCCAATGTAGATCACAATTCCCGACAGCGTTTTTAACAGCAAATCGCTCTGAATCTGTAAGGGCTATCATGATGATCTTTGTATCATATTAAAGAGAAAGAGATTCTCTTCTTTAAAATTAATCCAAGATCATCTTAATAGCCCAAATAGATCCTGAGATATGGGTCTCTAAAATGTACTCCCCCCTCTAGCCTCAGGCAGCATCTTAATGCTGCGTGAAGGAGGAAGGAGGGGGAAGGTGCAGAGCTGCAGACACAATGATAAATCTTCATTGTCTGTGCATAACCTGTATGTGACCCCAGAGGGAGGGGTAGCATGGACTTCTGACCATGTTATTCCCCCTCCTATCAATCAGAGAGCATACTATACTTTTGCTCTCTGATTGTCACATAGAGGGATAATGTAATAACCCTCTGAGCCTAATCTGAGGGATATTCTTATGTAATAGCCCTCTGAACATAACCAGGAAGTTTAATGGTGCTGTGACCCAGATGTTTACCATCATCCAGATTGCAGAGCCAAAAGAGTTTCACCAAACACTTACACAACACATACACAAAGTCATCAATAAAGTTTACATCTGACCCTGTCCTGTCCATACCAGATTTTTATAGAGTAAAATACGCCGACTGCCTCTCTAGTGATATCTGTTACACGCTAAAATAATTGCAATAAGGATTATCACTAGAGATGAACGTAAAAATTTCTACAATTTTTATAGAGGGACAGAAAATTATATTCTTATACTGTTAAGCTCCTATTTAATTTGCATGCACAAAATTGGTTGGCACATTTCTGTGATTTTGTTGTAAAGATATATATATATATATATATATATATATATATATATATAACATACAGTGCCTTGCGAAAGTATTCGGCCCCCTTGAACTTTTCAACCTTTTGCCACATTTCAGGCTTCAAACATAAAGATATAAAATTTACATTTTTTGGTGAAGAATCAACAAGTGGGACACAATCGTGAAGTGGAACGAAATTTATTGGATATTTTAAACTTTTGTAAAAAATAAAAAACTGAAAAGGGGGCGTGCCAAATTATTCGGCCCCCTTAAGTTAATACTTTGTAGCGCCACCTTTTGCTGCGACTACAGCTGCAAGTCACTTGGGGTATGTCTCTATCAGTTTTGCACATCGAGAGACTGAAATTCTTGCCCATTCTTCCTTGGAAAACAGCTCGAGCTCAGTGAGGTTGGATGGAGAGGGTTTGTGAACAGCAGTTTTCAGCTCTTTCCACAGATTCTGGATTGGATTCAGGTCTGGACTTTGACTTGGCCATTCTAACACCTGGATACGTTTATTTATGAACCATTCCATTGTAGATTTTGCTTTATGTTTGGGATCATTGTCTTGTTGGAAGATAAATCTCCGTCCCAGTCTCAGGTCTTTTGCAGACTCCAACAGGTTTTCTTCCAGAATGGTCCTGTATTTGGCTCCATCCATTTTCCCATCAATTTTAACCATCTTCCCTGTCCCTGCTGAAGAAAAGCAGGCCCAAACCATGATGCTGCCACCACCATGTTTGACAGTGGGGATGGTGTGTTCAGGGTGATGAGCTGTGTTGCTTTTACACCAAACATATCGTTTTGCATTGTGGCCAAAAAGTTCGATTTTGGTTTCATCTGACCAGAGCACCTTCTTCCACATGTTTGGTGTGTCTCCCAGGTGGCTTTTGGCAAACTTTAAACGAGACATTTTATGGATATCTTAGAGAAATGGCTTTCTTCTTGCCACTCTTCCATAAAGGCCAGATTTGTGCAGTGTATGACTCATTGTTGTCCTATGGACAGACTCTCCCACCTCAGCTGTAGATCTCTGCAATTCATCCAGAGTGATCATGGGCCTCTTGGCTGCATCTCTGATCAGTCTTCTCCTTGTTTGAGATGAAAGTTTAGAGGGACGGCCGGGTCTTGGTAGATTTGCAGTGGTCTGATACTCCTTCCATTTCAATATGATCGCTTGCACAGTGCTCCTTGGGATGTTTAAAGTTTGGGAGATCTTTTTGTATCCAAATCTGGCTTTAAACTTCTCCACAACAGTATCACAGACCTGCCTAGTGTGTTCCTTGGTCTTCATGATGCTCTCTGCGCTTTAAACAGAACCCTGAGACTATCGCAGAGCAGGTGCATTTATACGGAGACTTGATTACACACAGGTGGATTATATTTATCATCATCAGTCATTTAGGACAACATTGGATCATTCAGAGATCCTCACTGAACTTCTGGAGTGAGTTTGCTGCACTGAACGTAAAGGGGCCGAATAATATTGCACGCCCCACTTTTCAGTTTTTTATTTTTTACAAAAGTTTTAAATAACCAATAAATTTCGTTCCACTTCACAATTGTGTCCCACTTGTTGTTGATTCTTCACCAAAAAATTAAAATTTTATATCTTTATGTTTGAAGCCTGAAATGTGGCAAAAGGTTGAAATGAAAAGTTCAAGTTGGCCGAATACTTTCGCAAGGCACTGTATGTGTGGTATGTAGGAATTCCTCACATCTTTCAGTTTTTTGGAAAGTACATTTTGTTTACAGAAAGGGATTGCTTGAGCATGCAATTTAGTGGTAAATTTGATTTTGTTGTGCAATTTTTGCTTGTAATCTCTGTTTGCTACAAAGTTACATGAAGGTGGTTGTATATATGAAATATTAAGTTATGTTTTTATATACAGTATTCTGTGCAATCTCAAAAAAGTTAGATTTTGGTATTTAAGTCACAGTTTGCTATGTACTGTATAGATTTTTAACATATTAGTGAATAACAGCAAAATATTGCTTGTCTTCTGTATCAGTGTTTTTGAGAGTACGAGCTTTTGTTGTAGTTGATGTTTGCTGTATATATAAATTGTGTACACTTTGATCTATTATTTTATATATGTTTTGTTTGTGAATGTACGAATGAATATGAGTTTTAGGTGGAAATATATGTTTTAGTGCATTTTTTCAAAACATTTTTAGTGTTTGTCACAAAGTTACATGAAGGTGGACATGGTTATTGATAACCCATTGAGACACATGTAATCTTCAGGTTGTCTACTTTCAAGAAATATGTAGGGTTTAGGGGTGCCCTTTCTTTTCACGGTGTGTAATCCCTACATTTTATAGGATGATACTTTTTTAACTTTTCCATCTTCAAAGCAGATTTTTGTTCCTTGAAGTTATGGTGATTTTATGAAGATAAGTGCATGCAGGTGTAGGCCTTAGTGATATGAATGAATTCTGCACATGTTGAAATCATATTTTTAGGAGGTGTGGTGCAGATAACTTTTAGTTTGGTTTCCACTCACTTTTAGCAACTTATATCAATATATTTGCTTTTTTTTTTGTAAAACATACTCTTTAAATTCAAATTGCATGAAGGTGCCTGTTCGTATACAGTACCAAGCGACATTTTGATGATGCAGATATATTCTTTCAAAAAATGTATAGGTATGGGGGGTTAGTATAATTTTTTAGGTTTTATTTGTCTATCTCAAAACTGTGAAAATTGCCCTGGCTACCAGAGGTGCAAAATATCCAGTTACCCCTGGCAGCAAAAAGTTAAAATTCGCATGTGTGCCGACCATACAGTGATATTTTTCGAATGTTTGCCACAGATTTTGGAAAAAATATTTGCCACATTTGCACCTATTGTAAGTGCCACAGAACTTATTCACTAGATATTCATTATTTAGAAATATTGGAAAGGACAGCACTACAGGTCTATCCTAACTAGCTGGCTCATGTACAATAGTGCTTTTACTTTTCAGTTTTGTTTTTCTTAGAATGTATTAGAATACCAATGCGTGCCAATGCGTTGAGGCAGTTTTGCAATTGTTGCAGAAATGTCTGCAATTGTCCCATTTAGTTGAATGGAACTTGCAGAAATGTATGGGCTTCCCACCAAAACAACCTAATTTAGATGAATATGTCACTGGAAAAAATCTGCCATGTGTGACTTTGCCTTGCTGTCTGTGCATTTAAAAAGCATAGCCAGCTGGTATGGCATAACAGGCATTATTCTAGGACTGCCCTGTTGTTAGGCCCGAGCTGTCCCTTAAAACCATCAGCTTGAATTCTATCATGGCTTCACAAGGGTGAAATGGTTATAGAGGTGTCGATTATCAATCTCAACGGATGTGCCCTGTGATCACAGAGAAGTAAGCACTAGATTACAGCATCACACAACTAAGTGTGCACAGCGCCAAGGGGTTCACTATTACTAATGTAAATATTGTGGAACATGCGCCAATGTATCATTTTAATGTTATCTTTCGTTTTCTTGAGGCCACTTCTAATGGAGAGGCAGGTTACATGAGTGGGGCCATGACATCATTACACAATGGATCCATAGAACTAGCCTAGTAATTATTGATGACATCACAATGGCTTAGAACCCTGCATGGAAGGCTGATGATGTCACAATCAGCTCCTGCCTGTAAAACAGGTGAAAGGCCTGACCACAGTCACTTTTCTCTTGTGTATCGCAGACGCTAGTTGTGTTGCAAAACCTCTTCTAGAAAGCTACACACGTGACAGAAAATTTCAACGCCGTCTACTGGAGAGAGAAAAACAAGGTAAGTTTCAACTTATGCTATTGATAGGTCACAGTGATCAGAACACAGTGAGGGGAATGGTGGGGCTCCAAATGCTGGAGAACTCAAAGTTTTAGGGTATCTAGCTGGGGTGGGGATACTGGAACCAGTAGTCCAACAGTGTCTGAATGGCCACAGATTGCTGAGCACTGCTGTGTGGTCATCTCCTGCAGCGCTCCTCAGGGCCATGATGTGAATAATGGAATAGGTACCAATATATCATAAGGTAGTGAAAGTCATAGGACCTGGTTGCTTCAGGAATTCATGGAAACGCTTTGGGAAGACAGCTCCATCAAAAACTGTTACATAAAGCAATGTCTTCTGATTTTCCGATAGTCCAGGTCATGTTGTGCTTCTGCTCTGGACTATCAGAATCTGCACTATATGAAATGAACTATATTGATAGTAATGAAATGTCATCTAATCTTTTCCCATGTTGTATCTCTCTACTGTTTATAGACTCAGGCCTGTGAATATGGCATCTCTCCATGACGACAAACAGACAACTCCATTGCTGATGGAGAATGTGGATGAGGAAAAACAAATAGGGACTCATTCACATCAAATGGATGAAGAAAAGGGCAATTGCCCTGAACCGCAGGACACGCATGCGCTGACTGGAGTCTCCTACATACGCTCCGTAATCACTGTAGCGATTCTCTCCTACATAAACCTCATAAACTACATTGAACGCTTCAGTGCCGCAGGTATGTGGGGGAGGGGTAAACGATGTTATTTCTGGTGGTGTGATTTATCAGGCCCATAGCTGTGAAGGTGCCTAGAATAGGTCACCCCCGGCCTGGGATTTGTACCAAATGTAATGATCTTTGTGCCTGTTTGCTGTGCTCACCTATTACCACAGATCTGTCATAGCGTATAATGAGTTGTCCTCTCTCTTTCCATCTGACAGGGGTGCTGCCAGAGCTGCAAAGAGCCTTCAATATGAGCGACAGTGTATCCGGCTTGTTACACACAGGTATATTTTACCATAAAATCATAGTCTGTAAATCACCTGAAAGCCGCCATTGTGAGGACTAAACCAATATTCCAGAGATGTCGGTCAATCTATTCACTGGATTCTCATGACATCACAGAAGTACAAGTATGTGAATATGGATCCCTATTGGTATAGTTCACAAAATGGCTGCCTGCAAATCTTTATTGTTATCTGGGCAGGAGGGGATTAAATTCAGGAGTTAATGCCATTTACTTATAGTAATAATGTCTTTAAGCAATAACTTGTTACGCTGACACATTGTCCCGTCACCTCTTCTCTTTCTTCCCCCTTTAGTATTCATCGGCAGCTATATGCTGTTAGGCCCGGTCTTTGGCTACATTGGCGACCGCTGGAATAGGAAATACATAATGTGCGCAGGAACCTTATTCTGGTCCATCATGACCCTGTGCATCTCATTCATTCCCAATAAGGTAAAGATATATACCTCAGCTACCATATCTCTGTATGACCAGGTAGACTTGCCATGAAGGCAAAAAAAAAATCACAAAAGATTGACTGAATTTTTTTTTTCTGTCTCCTTTTAATTTTAATTTTTGACAGTATTTTCTGCTCCTCCTGATAATGAGAGCATTGGTTGGGGCCGGAGAGGCAAGTTTCTCCACCATCGCCCCCTCCGTTATTGCTGACCTCTTTGTGGCAGACCAGCGTAGTCGCATGCTTTCAATCTTTTACTTGGCTATACCTGTTGGCTGGTGAGTATACTGTGTAAATATATAGACTTTGCGGAGAACTTATGACCAGACGATCTAGAAATTATGACCGCTTCATTTCTCTTACAGTGGCCTTGGATACATTATCGGCTCCAAAGTAGTCAGTGCTGCAGGTGGAGACTGGCACTGGGCCTTCCGGGTAAGTAAAAGGCTTTAATCCTTTTGTTTTTGATGGATTCAATCTCTAATTGACAATTATAATTTCTCACTAGGGGGTCCCTAATATTATCTAGTGAAAGTTAAAACCACCAATCACCATAAAACTATTTATATACAGTAATTTCCATACAGTCTTCATGGAGCCACTTCCACATTTGTATTGCCTGTAAACTTGGAGCCACTTTGAATCTATTTCCTAAACTTGTCCCTGGTCGCTTCCACTTTGTGATGATCCCAATATCCCAATATTCATATCTCATTTCTATCTATCTATCTATCTATCTATCTATCTATCTATCTATCTATCTATCTGTAAAGTACAATGTCTTCTTCCTCCTCCACACAGGTCACCCCTGGTCTGGGCGTAATTGCTGTCCTGCTTATACTTGTCTTTGTGAAAGAACCGCCAAGAGGAGCCGCAGACAGGAAGAACAACACCAAATCCGTCAGCTCCAATAACTGGATGTCGGATGTGAAGAAACTATTCAAAAAGTAGGTGTTTTCTGTGTAGTGGATGTCGGCAGCGATCCTCCTTGTGATTTTTGTGATTATTAAATCCATCTTTTTTTCACTCTCTGCAGTGCGAGTTTCCTGTTTTCCACTCTTGGATGTGCGACTGTAGCGTTTGTAGCCGGCGCCGTAGGTCTCTGGGCTCCTTCTTACCTGGCACGTGCACGAAGCCTCTTACTAGAGAGGGAGCCTTGTCAGACTGGAACGTGCACCTATAATGACAGGTATGCATTTCTTCTCCCTGCGCTGTGGAATGACTTCTGTTAAGTGTCTTCCTAGAAGATACATTAGATGAAGCATTTATCATACTCATATTTATTAAATAAGGTTTTCTTGAAATTTCTTTACTAACCTTCATCAACACTTTTCTTTGCAGTCTGATATTTGGCGTGCTTACAGTCGTCTCCGGCATCCTTGGAGTTGTAGCAGGGGTGGAGATCAGTAAAAGATACAGAAAAGTCAATCCACGTGCAGACCCGTTGGTCTGTGCGTGTGGCATGATAAGCTCCGCCCCTTTCCTGTTCTTGGCCTTGGTTCTGGCAGACATCAGTCTTGTGGCCACTTATGTAAGTACCTGAAGTATCCACTTACTGGATTCTGGATCTATTTATTCCTTGGTACTGTATATTGGCATTGGACAGGTTTAGCTTTGTACTTACACGTTCCAGCGCTTGTATTGTGGGCTATACTAATCCCCCAAATGTTTCACCTCTGCAGGTCTTCATATTCATCGGAGAGACATTCCTTACATTCAACTGGGCCCTTGTGGCAGAAATCCTCCTGGTGAGTTCTAACAAGTCATGAAATGATATTTTAGTCAGTCTTCAGTCTGCCCTTCTTTACCCATCAGATGCTCCTTGTCGGTAGATTGGGCTGTTTACTTTTTATGTTTTTAATATTTTTTCATTATACTATGCGGTCACTTTGTACAATGGCTCTTGTTTTTTTGCCTTCGATGATTCCCTTCTGCCTACTCACAATATCCTTTTATTTCAGTCAGTGGTTCCTCCTACAAGAAGATCTACAGCACAGGCTATGCAGGTTACTGTGTCCCACCTGCTGGGCGATGTCGGGAGCCCCTACCTCATTGGATTTGTAAGTAGTTGTTACATATTGCTTCCTGATTATTGTATATACACATCACTTTTACCTTGCTGGTTCCCTGTGTAAGTAGGAGGCCCCAGGTTGCAGAAATGCAGCATTTTTATTGCAGATTTTGCTGCGGTTTTCTTTTAGCTAAAGCCAAGAATGGCTATAAAAGGAATTTGAAATGTATAGGAAGTTCTTATACTTTGTACTTTTGCTCAATCCACTCCTGGCTTTGGCTCAAAAAACCGCAACAAAACCTGCAACGAAAAAAGCTGCATTTCCGCAACCTGGGGCCTTAGCCTAAAGCTGTATTTTTCTACCTCCCTCCATGTTTACAGAGAGCACTCACAAAGTTCCCCAACAGTGCATGTACAGCATTGCAACAGTACACACGCAGCCTCAGTACAGCACGCATACAACACCTACACAGAATATATATAGAAATGACATAGAAACAAACTATTAGTAACTCGCAAACCTGACAGTAGAACACCAAAGACAAAACCTCCTGGTGCTATGCATTAGATTATCTGCTCCAGGAGGATGCCGCATGTCTCCAGCTCCAGCCAATGTGTAATACTGGGGCTGAGAGCCAGTGCTGCTCATAGTCTGTAGGATGGAAGCTCCTCCACTAAATACGGTGCAGTGCTGCTGCTGCCACATGTTTGTCTGGCCACCAGATTTCCTAACAAGCACATAGCGGTTACTGTTGGGAAAAACCTTTATGCTTTTTTGTATTTTTGATCTTTACTAACTATACATGTATTATTAATCAAGTATTTATCACCTCTCATACTCAGATATCTGACCTGATCCATGGAGGAGGGGCAGAATCCATTCTCTCAAAATTCCGCAGCCTGGAGTACGCCCTCCTGACCTGTGCATTCATGGAAGTTATTGGAGGAGCCTTCTTTCTGGTGACCGCCCACTTTATTGAGAAGGGCCGCAAGGAGGCAGAAATGGAGAATGAAGGTGAGTGCAGAAATATCTTTAATGTCCTCTCAGTTCTTTAGCAGAATTACAATAAAGCCCTGCCTTGGATTCTCATTGGTTCTATAGTCACAAATGTGAAATCCAGCATCTTTCTAATATCTGCAGATTAGTCTGTGTCTTGCACGCTTTGCATGGATCACTTCTGCTGTGAATAATATGGTGCCTCTGTGATAATGTTAATCCTCTTCTCTTCATCCCTTAGGTTAGCCCCACCATCATGACCACTGGAGGCGAAAACTCTCCTGCAAGACAATGACACGAAGGCCATCATGTGAGGATCTGATGATCTGCTTTCATTACTGGATTTGACCTTTTCACCGGACTTTCCGCAGCAGATTCCGAGCTTGCTCTCTGCTGTCATTACTGGATTTGACCTCTTCACCGGACTTTCCGCAGCTAGATGTATTCGCTGAATAAGTGAGTTATCTGCTGCATCAAGAGGGCAGAGTCCTGGCTCGTCTCTGCTCTCTTTACCGGACTGGACATTTACCTGGACTTTCCGCAGCTAGATATATTCACAGAGCCAGTGAATTATCTGCTGCACCAACCAACCATCTGTGACATGGGCAGCACGGTGGCTCAGTGCTTAGCACTGTTGCCTTGCAGTGCTGGGGTCCTGGGTGTGAATCCGCCCAAGGGCAACGCCTGCATTGAGTTTGTATGTTCTCCCCGTGCTTGCGTGGGTTTTCCCCGGGTACTCCGGTTTCCTCCCACAATTCAAAGACATACTTCCCTGACTTCAGATGGGAACTTCTTAAACACCTTGACTGAAGTTAATAAAGAAGTCAGTCAACATCAAGTAGTAGTGTATCTGAGTCTCTCTATAATTCTTCACAGAACTTAATAGATCAGAGGTGGAATAGCCAATATATCATAAGGGTTTTCCTGGATTACAATAACATGGCTGCTTTCTTTCAGAAATGGCACCACACCTGTTTATAAGATAAGTAAGACAGTGATGGGGAAAATCATGGAGGTAAGATATCTTTACCCCAGGTTTCTCTCATATGTGCACTGGGAACATGGTGTGTGTCAGTAGTGTAAAGCTCAGACTGTCACTACTGATCTCTTAGAAAAACCAAAAAGGCTTTTTTGGAATTGGATTGGGGAGAGTTGGCTGGATCTCCAATCCCTAGTCTATGTCTGTTTTTAGGACCAGGTTGCTGGTTAATCCTCTGCACCTGCAGCATCTGCATAAAAGGGTGCATACACAGGGGTTGGGGGGGCTCAGTGTTGGATGGATTCTGGAGGAGTTCGGTCTGGGGCTCTGTACTGTGCCTGTAAGTTAGCAAAACTTACTGAATATTGTGGTGTGTCCAGTACCTGGTAGAACTTGAGCTCAGTCGAGCAGGTTTTGTTTTCTTTATTGCTTAAGAAGGCTGTTGGTCTTGGACTATAAAAATAAAACACAGGCACCCCATATTTGCTGTACAATCCATCCCCTGTGCTAGCACTTGTAGGCAGACTTCATTATGGTAAAAAAAACTTACAGTAAAATAAGCACACACAGGCCCAGGTGGGTTCCCAGTGATCAGACTTACATTTTATTCAGGGTTATCTGACAACATACTTCCCGACCTTGAGTGCACACCTTGACACATAAAATAGCAGTGTATCAGAATCTCTTTAGAATTCTTCATAGACCTTAAAAGCAATGCTAAAAAATATCCACAGAATAACTGCAGAAACTTGTGGATTGCTTTCCCAGGAGAGTGGAAGCTGTTTCAGCTGCAAAAGGGGACCAACACTATATTAATTCCCATGGATTTAGAATGGGAGCTGTAAGGAAGGTCATGTGTGCTTCAGGATGAGGCTTTGGCTTCAGGGATCACAGGATCAGGCAGGTTTTAGAGTTCTGAAGATACCAGGATCAGGTTCAGGCTTTGGGGCTCACAAGATCACGCAGGTTTCAGTGTTCACAGAAACTAGGCAGGTGTTAGAGTTCACTGTAATCATTGCAGTGTTGGGACCTGGTGGCAAGAGGCAAAATCCGCAGACAGGAAAACAGAACAGACAAACCCAGGACCAGCTATTAGGAACAGGACAACAGACATAATACATGAAGCAAACACAACCCTCCAGCCATGGCTGACGGGACAGGCAGGTTTAAATAGTCTGCCAAAAACAGTCAGTGGGAGTGCCATGTTGTCGCTTCCCGTGTTTCCATCAGACTCCCCCCTGACACTAATTTAAAGGTGACCAAGGCTCCATTTTCCCAGCGGTGCATGGACGCCATCATTTTGGGGTGGATCCATTGCCATGTCAGCCAGGAGACTATTGAAGGCTCTCAGGCTTGTCTGGCATACACTTTTATTACAGGCTGCTCTAAGCAGCCTGTAATAAAAGTGGCAAGCTTTTACAATGCATTGTAATGCATTGTATTAGTGATCAGAACCCCTGGGGTTCAATACATTAGGCATCCTTGTCTTTTGAAAATGCCTGGTCTACAAACTTATAAAAATATTTTATAGCGGAGCGGGGAAAATTAAACAACCGCCAATTTTTCCACAGTTTTGTCTCACATAAAAAATTTGAATAAAAAGCGCTCAAACCAATATAAATCCCCCACATTGCTATAAATAAAAAGTACATCTGACCTTGCAACAAAAGACGCCTTATGGATCCTCGGACGCAGAAATATAAAAAAGTTAAGGGTTACCTTGTGCCTCGCCAAAATTCATTCGCTTTAATTAACTCACAAGCAGACGTGCTCCCAGTCCGCCTTGACCAAGCTTCCTAATGCTAGTGAGGAACTTCGCGCATACCTCGATGAAATGTACCTGGACACTCGAGACCGCGTTAAGAAATACTACTATGACAAATGCGGACAATCCCTAGCCCATCGACTTCAATCCTGCAACAACCTCACGTACATCCCCCAGCTTCTCGACGGATAAGGACGGACCGTCCACAACCCTATGGACATTGCCGCAGCGTTTCGCTCCTATTATTGCAACTTGTATAACATTCGTGGACAGTATGCTGACCTAGCTACGGACTCTCTTCATGAAAAATTTGGGAGTATGTTACTAACACGTGCCTCCCCACCATCGCTGACTCTGGTAAGGCCCTCCTCAACAAACATTTTACTGAAAAGAAGGTCTTTTCCACTATCCAATCCTCCCCGTCGGGTAAATCTCCTGGCCGGTCCCAGACCTACCAGCAGTGAAGAGGCCTCAGGGCTTGTCCAAAGATTTCGGCATCAACTGTATCGACCTGATACAATTAAAATAATTCATAAATATCAGATCGTTGGAGATCCGACACCCTCATGACCTGATATTAATGACCTAACCCCTCAATCACAGGTGGAGCATACATATTACGCTGGAGTTTTGCCACAGTGGAGCCCAGATAAGGTGAGTATTTTTTTTTAAATTTTACACACTTTCCCTGGCCTCGGATTATAATGAGTATAATAATCAAATCTGCTGGATTCACGTCAGGAGAGCCCTGGAATTTTTTGAATATTCATAATCAATCTGGCTGATTATGAACCAATTCACCCAACACTAGTTTTAACCCTCCAAATTCTTCAATGAATTCACCCAAACTAGGCCCAAAACATAAAAATCTTTTGTAATATGTACCAAATACAGTATATCTAAAAAGTCAATGGCACCCAGGGCTTTTATTTCTAAGGGTTTATTTATTTAGGGTGTCTATAATCTCCTTGTGATGTAAAAGGACATTTCTATACAAATGTGTCATTTCACACAAGCCTTTTTGAAACATTGTATGACACTCTGGTGAAATAAACAGTTTCCCATTCTGTTGCTTCTCTTGTGGAAGCCTGGTGTATTTTGTGGCTAAACTGTGAGGTTTGATAAATGCCCTACTAGTATACATTTAGAGGTATATAGGGGTATAGAAAGTATTTTAATAGGTGGGAATAAATACAATAAAAAAATAAATTTAAAAAAAAATAAAAAAGAAGGAAGGAAAATTTGCTGCAATTTTACAGTTGGAGCGCCCCTCCCACTTCATTGAACCAACCCAGGCAACAAATAACCCACCCTCAATATGGCCTTAATCTAACACGAAGCTGCTTAGCAGGACCCCTGTTTCAAATTCACAGCAGATCTGGAGCTATTTGCTGGTGAAATCACTATTCGGATCCCAATGTAGATCACAATTCCCGACAGCGTTTTTAACAGCAAATCGCTCTGAATCTGTAAGGGCTATCATGATGATCTTTGTATCATATTAAAGAGAAAGAGATTCTCTTCTTTAAAATTAATCCAAGATCATCTTAATAGCCCAAATAGATCCTGAGATATGGGTCTCTAAAATGTACTCCCCCCTCTAGCCTCAGGCAGCATCTTAATGCTGCGTGAAGGAGGAAGGAGGGGGAAGGTGCAGAGCTGCAGACACAATGATAAATCTTCATTGTCTGTGCATAACCTGTATGTGACCCCAGAGGGAGGGGTAGCATGGACTTCTGACCATGTTATCCCCCTCCTATCAATCAGAGAGCATACTATACTTTTGCTCTCTGATTGTCACATAGAGGGATAATGTAATAACCCTCTGAGCCTAATCTGAGGGATATTCTTATGTAATAGCCCTCTGAACATAACCAGGAAGTTTAATGGTGCTGTGACCCAGATGTTTACCATCATCCAGATTGCAGAGCCAAAAGAGTTTCACCAAACACTTACACAACACATACACAAAGTCATCAATAAAGTTTACATCTGACCCTGTCCTGTCCATACCAGATTTTTATAGAGTAAAATACGCCGACTGCCTCTCTAGTGATATCTGTTACACGCTAAAATAATTGCAATAAGGATTATCACTAGAGATGAACGTAAAAATTTCTACAATTTTTATAGAGGGACAGAAAATTATATTCTTATAGTAAGCTCCTATTTAATTTGCAATGCACAAAATTGGTTGGCACATTTCTGTGATTTTGTTGTAAAGATTTTTTTTTTTTTTTTTTTTTTTTTTTTTTTTTTTTTTTTTTTTTTTTTTTTTTTTTTTTTTTTTTTTTTTTTTTTTTTTTTTTTTTTTTTTTTTTTTTTTTTTTTTTTTTTTTTTTTTTTTTTTTTTTTTTTTTCGCGGTTTTTTTCCCCCCCCCGGGGGGTTTTTGGGGGGGGCCCGCCGGGCGCCGCCCCCCCCCCTTTTTGGTGGGGGGGGGGGGGGGCCGTCCCCGGTTTGGGGGGGTTGCCCCCCCCCCCCCCCCCCCCGCGTGGCGCGGGGCGGGGGGGGGGGCCCCCCCCCCCCCCCCCCGGGCGCCCCGGCCCCCCCCGCCCCCCCCGCCCCGCCCCGGGGCGGGCCCCCCCCCTTTGGGGGGGGGGCGGTTTTTTTCCGGGGCCCCGGTTTTTTGCCCCCCCCCCCCCCCCCCTTTTATTACCAAACAACTCAATCTTTTTTTCATCACTCCACGGCCTTCTTCCAAAATGAAGCTGGCTTGTCCAAATGTGCTTTTGCATACCTCAGGCGACTCTGTTTGTGGCGTGCTTTCAGAAACGGCTTCTTTCGCATCACTCTCCCATACAGCTTCTCCTTGTGCAAAGTGTGCTGTATTGTTGACCGATGCACAGTGACACCATCTGCAGCAAGATGATGCTGCAGCTCTTTGGAGGTGGTCTGTGGATTGTCCTTGACTGTTCTCACCATTCTTCTTCTCTGCCTTTCTGATATTTTTCTTGGCCTGCCACTTCTGGGCTTAACAAGAACTGTCCCTGTGGTCTTCCATTTCCTTACTATGTTCCTCATAGTGGAAACTGACAGGTTAAATCTCTGAGACAACTTTTTGTATCCTTCCCCTGAACAACTATGTTGAACAATCTTTGTTTTCAGATCATTTGAGAGTTGTTTTGAGGAGCCCATGATGCCACTCTTCAGAGGAGATTCAAATAGGAGAACAACTTGCAATTGGCCACCTTAAATACCTTTTCTCATGATTGGATACACCTGGCTATGAAGTTCAAAGCTCAATGAGGTTACAAAACCAATTTTGTGCTTCAGTAAGTCAGTAAAAAGTAGTTAGGAGTATTCAAATCAATAAAATGATAAGGGTACCCAAATTTTTGCAACGGTCAAATTTTGGTTTAATGCATATTGCACATTTTCTGTTAGTACAATAAACCTCATTTCAATCCTGAAATATTACTGTGTCCATCAGTTATTAGATATACCAAATTGAAATGGCTGTTGCAAACACCCAAATATTTAGAACTAAAAATGATTAAGATTAATAGGGGTGCCCAAACTTTTTCATATGACTGTATATATTTATATATATATACAGTGCCTTGCAAAAGTATTCGGCCCCCTTAAACTTTTCAACCTTTTGCCACATTTCAGGCTTCAAACATAAGGATATAAAATTTTAATTTTTTTTGGTGAAGAATCAACAACAAGTGGGACACAATCGTGATGTGGAACAAAATTTATTGGATATTTTAAACTTTTGTAAAAAATAAAAAACTGAAAAGTGGGGCGTGCCAAATTATTCGGCCCCCTTAAGTTAATACTTTGTAGTGCCACCTTTTGCTGCGATTACAGCTGCAAGTCGCTTGGGATATGTCTCTAACACTTTTGCACATCGAGAGACTGAAATTCTTGCCCATTCTTCCTTGGAAAACAGCTCAAGCTCAGTGAGGTTGGATGGAGAGCGTTTGTGAACAGCAGTTTTCAGCTCTTTCCACAGATTCTCGATTGGATTCAGGTCTGGACTTTGACTTGGCCAGTCTAACACCTGGATACGTTTTTTTGTGAACCATTCCATTGTAGATTTTGCTTTATGTTTGGGATCATTGTCTTGTTGGAAGATAAATCTCCGTCCCAGTCTCAGGTCTTTTGCAGACTCCAACAGGTATTCTTCCAGAATGGTCCTGTATTTGGCTCCATCCATCTTCCCATCAATTTTAACCATCTTCCCTGTCCCTGCTGAAGAAAAGCAGGCCCAAACCATGATGCTGCCACCACCATGTTTGACAGTGGGGATGGTGTGTTCAGGGTGATGAGCTGTCTTGCTTTTACGCCAAACATATCGTTTTGCATTGTGGCCAAAAAGTTGGATTTTGGTTTCATCTGACCACAGCACCTTCTTCCACATGTTTGGTGTGTCTCCCAGGTGGCTTGTGGAAAACTTTAAACGAGACATTTTATGGATATCTTAGAGAAATGGCTTTCCTCTTGCCACTCTTCCATAAAGGCCAGATTTATGCAGTGTACGACTCTCCCACCTCAGCTGTAGATCTCTGCAGTTCATCCAGAGTGATTATGGGCCCCTTGGCTGCATCTCTGATCAGTCTTCTCCTTGTTTGAGATGAAAGTTTAGAGGGACGGCCGGGTCTTGGTAGATTTGCAGTGGTCTGATACTCCTTCCATTTCAATATGATTGCTTGCACAGTGCTCCCTGGGATGTTTAAAGTTTGGGAAAACTTTTTTGTTTCCAAATCTGGCTTTATACTTCTCCACAACAGTATCACAGACCTGCCTAGTGTGTTCCTTGGTCTTCATGATGCTCTCTGCGCTTTAAACAGAACCCTGAGACTATCACAGAGCAGGTGCATTTATACGGAGACTTGATTACACACAGGTGGATTATATTTATCATCATCAGTCATTTAGGACAACATTGGATCATTCAGAGATCCTCACTGAACTTCTGGAGTGAGTTTGCTGCACTGAAAGTAAAGGGGCCGAATAATATTGAGGAATTCCTCACATCTTTCAGTTTTTTGAGCATGCAATTTAGTGGTAAATTTGATTTTTTTGTGCAATTTTTGCTTGTAATCTCTGTTTACTACAAAGTTACATGATGGTGGTTGTATATATCAAATATTAAGTTATGTTTTTATATACAGTATTCTGTGCAATCTCAAAAAAGTTAGATTTTGGTATTTAAGTCACAGTTTGCTATGTACAGTATAGATTTTTAACATATTAGTGAAAAACAGCAAAATATTGCTTGTCTTCTGTATCAGTGTTTTTGAGAGTACGAGCTTTTGTTGTAGTTGATGTTTGCTGTATATATAAATCGTGTACACTTTGATCTATTATTTTGTATATGTTTTGTTTGTGAATGTACGATTGAATATGAGTTTTAGGTGGAAATATATGTTTTAGTGCATTTTTTCAAAACATTTTTAGTGTTTGTCACAAAGTTACATGAAGGTGGACATGGTTATTGATAACCCATTGCGACACATGTAATCTTCAGGTTGTCTACTTTCAAGAAATATGTAGGGTTTAGGGGTGCACTTTCTTTTCACGGTGTGTAATCCCTACATTTTATAGGATAATACTTTTTTAACTTTTCCATCTTCAAAGCAGATTTTTGTTCCTTGAAGTTATGGTGATTTTATGAAGATAAGTGCATGCAGGTGTAGGCCTTAGTGATATGAATGAATTCTGCACATGTTGAAATCATATTTTTAGGAGGTGTGGTGCAGATAACTTTTAGTTTGGTTTCCACTTTTAGCAACTTATATCAATATATTTGCTTTTTTTTTTATTGTAAAACATACTCTTTAAATTCAAATTGCATGAAGGTGACTGTTCGCTTACAGTACCAAGCGACATTTTGACAATGATGCAGATATATTCTTTCAAAAAATGTATAGGTATGGGGAGTTAGTATAATTTTTTAACGTTGCAATTTAGGTTTTATTTGTCTATCACAAAACTGTGAAAATTGCCCTGGCTACCAGAGGTGCAAAATATCCAGTTACCCCTGGCAGCAAAAAGTTAAAATTTGCATGTGTGCCGACCATACAGTGATATTTTTCGAATGTTTGCCACAGATTTTGGAAAAAATATTTGCCACATTTGCACCTATTGTAAGTGCCACAGAACTTATTTACTAGATAATCATTATTTAGAAATTTTGGAAAGGACAGCACTACAGGTCTATCCTAACTAGGTGACTCATGTACAATAGTGCTTTTACTTTTCAGTTTTGTTTTTCTTAGAATGTATTAGAATACCAATGCGTGCCAATGCGTTGAGGCAGTTTTGCAATTGTTGCAGAAATGTCTGCAATTGTCCCATTTAGTTGAATGGAACTTGCAGAAATGTATGGGCTTCCCACCAAAACAACCTAATTTAGATGAATATGTCACTGGAAAAAATCTGCCATGTGTGACTTTGCCTTGCTGTCTGTGCATTTAAAAAGCATAGCCAGCTGGTATGGCATAACAGGCATTATTCTAGGACTGCCCTGTTGTTAGGCCCCAGCTGTCCCTTAAAACCATCAGCTTGAATTCTATCATGGCTTCACAAGGGTGAAATGGTTATAAAGGTGTCGATTATCAATCTCAACGGATGTGCCCTGTGATCACAGAGAAGTAAGCACTAGATTACAGCATCACACAACTAAGTGTGCACAGCGCCAAGGGGTTCACTATTACTAATGTAAATATTGTGGAACATGCGCCAATGTATCATTTTAATTTTATCTTTCGTTTTCTTCAGGCCACTTCTAATGGAGAGGCAGGTTACATGAGTGGGGCCATGACATCTTTACACAATGGATCCATAGAAATAGCCTAGTAATTATTGATGACATCACAATGGCTTAGAACCCTGCATGGAAGGCTGATGATGTCACAATCAGCTCCTGCCTGTAAAACAGGTGAAGGGCCTGACCACAGCCACTTTTCTCTTGTGTATCGCAGATGCTAGTTGTGTTGCAAAACCTCTGCTAGAAAGCTACACACGTGACAGAAAATTTCAACGCCGTCTACTGGAGAGAGAAAAACAAGGTAAGTTTCAACTTATGCTATTGATAGGTCACAGTGATCAGAACACAGAGAGGGGATTGGTGGGGCTCCAAATGCTGGAGAACTCAAAGTTTTAGGGTATCTAGCTGGGGTGGGGATACTGGAAGCAGTAGTCCAACAGTGTCTGAATGGCCACAGATTGCTGAGCACTGCTGTGTGGTCATCTCCTGCAGCGCTCCTCAGGGCCATGATGTGAATAATGGAATAGGTACCAATACATCATAAGGTAGTGAAAGTCATAGGACCTGGTAGCTTCAGGAATTCATGGAAACCCTTTGGGAAGACAGCTCCATCAAAAACTGTTACATAAAGCAATGTCTTCTGATTTTCCGATAGTCCAGGTCATGTTGTGCTTCTGCTCTGGACTATCAGAATCTGCACTATATGAAATGAACTATATTGATAGTAATGAAATGTCATCTAATCTTTTCCCATGTTGTATCTCTCTAGTGTTTATAGACTCAGGCCTGTGAATATGGCATCTCTCCATGACGACAAACAGACAACTCCATTGCTGATGGAGAATGTGGATGAGGAAAAACAAATAGGGACTCATTCACATCAAATGGATGAAGAAAAGGGCAATTGCCCTGAACCGCAGGACACGCATGCGCTGACTGGAGTCTCCTACATACGCTCCGTCATCACTGTAGCGATTCTCTCCTACATAAACCTCATAAACTACATTGAACGCTTCAGTGCCGCAGGTATGTGGGGGAGGGGTAAACGATGTTATTTCTAGTGGTGAGATTTATCAGGCCCATAGCTGTGAAGGTGCCTAGAATAGGTCACCCCCGGCCTGGGATTTGTACCAAATGTAATGATCTTTGTGCCTGTTTGCTGTGCTCACCTATTACCACAGATCTGTCATAGCGTATAATGAGTTGTCCTCTCTCTTTCCATCTGACAGGGGTGCTGCCAGAGCTGCAAAGAGCCTTCAATATGAGCGACAGTGTATCCGGCTTGTTACACACAGGTATATTTTACCATAAAATCATAGTCTGTAAATCACCTGAAAGCCGCCATTGTGAGGACTAAACCAATATTCCAGAGATGTCGGTCAATCTATTCACTGGATTCTCATGACATCACAGAGGAACAAGTATGTGAATATGGATCCCTATTGGTATAGATCACAAAATGACTGCCTGCAAATCTTTATTGTTATCTGGGCAGGAGGGGATTAAATTCAGGAGTTAATGCCATTTACTTATAGTAATAATGTCTTTAAGCAATAACTTGTTACGCTGACACATTGTCCCGTCACCTCTTCTCTTTCTCCCCCCTTAAGTATTCATCGGCAGCTATATGCTGTTAGGCCCCGTCTTTGGCTACATTGGCGACCGCTGGAATAGGAAATACATAATGTGCGCAGGAACCTTATTCTGGTCCATCATGACCCTGTGCATCTCATTCATTCCCAATAAGGTAAAGATATATACCTCAGCTACCATATCTCTGTATGACCAGGTAGACTTGCCATGAAGGCAAAAAAAAATCACAAAAGATTGACTGATTTTTTTTTTTCTGTCTCCTTTTAATTTTTATTTTTGACAGTATTTTCTGCTCCTCCTGATAATGAGAGCATTGGTTGGGGCCGGAGAGGCAAGTTTCTCCACCATCGCCCCCTCCGTTATTGCTGACCTCTTTGTGGCAGACCAGCGTAGTCGCATGCTTTCAATCTTTTACTTGGCTATACCTGTTGGCTGGTGAGTATCCTGTGTAAATATATAGACTTTGTGGAGAACTTATGACCAGACGATGTAGAAATTATGACCGCTTCATTTCTCTTACAGTGGCCTTGGATACATTATCGGCTCCAAAGTAGTCAGTGCTGCAGGTGGAGACTGGCACTGGGCCTTCCGGGTAAGTAAAAGGCTTTAATCCTTTTGTTTTTGATGGATTCAATCTCTAATTGACAATTATAATTTCTCACTAGGGGGTCCCTAATATTATCTAGTGAAAGTTAAAACCACCAATCACCATAAAACTATTTATATACAGTAATTTCCATACAGTCTTCATGGAGCCACTTCCACATTTGTATTGCCTGTAAACTTGGAGCCACTTTGAATCTATTTCCTAAACTTGTCCCTGGTCGCTTCCACTTTGTGATGATCCCAATATCCCAATATTTATATCTCATTTCTTTCTATCTATCTATCTATCTATCTATGTAAAGTACAATGTCTTCTTCCTCCTCCACACAGGTCACCCCTGGTCTGGGCGTAATTGCTGTCCTGCTTATACTTGTCTTTGTGAAAGAACCGCCAAGAGGAGCCGCAGACAGGAAGAACAACAACAAATCCGTCAGCTCCAATAACTGGATGTCGGATGTGAAGAAACTATTCAAAAAGTAGGTGTTTTCTGTGTAGTGGATGTCGGCAGCGATCCTCCTTGTGATTTTTGTGATTATTAAATCCATCTTTTTTTCACTCTCTGCAGTGCGAGTTTCCTGTTTTCCACTCTTGGATGTGCGACTGTAGCGTTTGTAGCCGGCGCCGTAGGTCTCTGGGCTCCTTCTTACCTGGCACGTGCACGAAGCCTCTTACTAGAGAGGGAGCCTTGTCAGACTGGAACGTGCACCTATAATGACAGGTATGCATTTCTTCTCCCTGCGCTGTGGAATGACTTCTGTTAAGTGTCTTCCTAGAAGATACATTAGATGAAGCATTTATCATACTCATATTTATTAAATAAGGTTTTCTTGAAATTTCTTTACTAACCTTCATCAACACTTTTCTTTGCAGTCTGATATTTGGCGTGCTTACAGTCGTCTCCGGCATCCTTGGAGTTGTAGCAGGGGTGGAGATCAGTAAAAGATACAGAAAAGTCAATCCACGTGCAGACCCGTTGGTCTGTGCGTGTGGCATGATAAGCTCCGCCCCTTTCCTGTTCTTGGCCTTGGTTCTGGCAGACATCAGTCTTGTGGCCACTTATGTAAGTACCTGAAGTATCCACTTACTGGATTCTGGATCTATTTATTCCTTGGTAGTGTATATTGGCGTTGGACAGGTTTAGCTTTGTACTTCCACGTTCCAGCGCTTGTATTGTGGGTTATACTAATCCCCCAAATGTTTCACCTCTGCAGGTCTTCATATTCATCGGAGAGACATTCCTTACATTCAACTGGGCCCTTGTGGCAGAAATCCTCCTGGTGAGTTCTAACAAGTCATGAAATGATATTTTAGTCAGTCTTCAGTCTGCTCTTCTTTACCCATCAGATGCTCCTTGTCGGTAGATTGGGCTGTTTACTTTTTATGTTTTTAATATTTTTTCATTATACTATGCGGTCACTTTGTACAATGGCTCTTGTTTTTTTGCCTTCGATGGTTCCCTTCTGCCTACTCACAATATCCTTTTATTTCAGTCAGTGGTTCCTCCTACAAGAAGATCTACAGCACAGGCTATGCAGGTTACTGTGTCCCACCTGCTGGGCGATGTCGGGAGCCCCTACCTCATTGGATTTGTAAGTAGTTGTTACATATTGCTTCCTGATTATTGTATATACACATCACTTTTACCTTGCTGGTTCCCTGTGTAAGTATGAGGCCCCAGGTTGCAGAAATGCAGCATTTTTATTGCAGATTTTGCTGCGGTTTTCTTTTAGCTAAAGCCAAGAATGGCTACAAAAGGAATTTGAAATGTATAGGAAGTTCTTATACTTTGTACTTTTGCTCAATCCACTCCTGGCTTTGGCTCAAAAAACCGCAACAAAACCTGCAACGAAAAAAGCTGCATTTCCGCAACCTGGGGCCTTAGCCTAAAGCTGTATTTTTCTACCTCCCTCCATGTTTACAGAGAGCACTCACAAAGTTCCCCAACAGTGCATGTACAGCATTGCAACAGTACACACGCAGCCTCAGTACAGCACACATACAACACCCACACAGAATATATAGAGAAATTATATAGAAACAAACTATTAGTAACTTGCAAACCTGACAGTAGAACACCAAAGACAAAACCTCCTGGTGCTATGCATTAGATTATCTGCTCTAGGAGGATGCCGCATGTCTCCAGCTCCAGCCAATGTGTAATACTGGGGCTGAGAGCCAGTGCTGCTCATAGTCTGTAGGATGGAAGCTCCTCCACTAAATACGGTGCAGTGCTGCTGCTGCCACATGTTTGTCTGGCCACCAGATTTCCTAACAAGCACATAGCGGTTACTGTTGGGAAAAACCTTTATGCTTTTTTGTATTTGTGATCTTTACTAACTATACATTTATTATTAATCAAGTATTTATCACCTCTCATACTCAGATATCTGACCTGATCCATGGAGGAGGGGCAGAATCCATTCTCTCAAAATTCCGCAGCCTGGAGTACGCCCTCCTGACCTGTGCATTCATGGAAGTTATTGGAGGAGCCTTCTTTCTGGTGACCGCCCACTTTATTGAGAAAGGCCGCAAGGAGGCAGAAATGGAGAATGAAGGTGAGTGCAGAAATATCTTTAATGTCCTCTCAGTTCTTTAGCAGAATTACAATAAAGCCCTGCCTTGGATTCTCATTGGCTCTATAGTCACAAATGTGAAATCCAGCATCTTTCTAATATCTGCAGATTAGTCTGTGTCTTGCACGCTTTGCATGGATCACTTCTGCTGTGAATAATATGTTGCCTCCGTGATAATATTAATCCTCTTCTCTTCATCCCTTAGATTAGCCCCACCATCATGACCACTGGAGGCGAAAACTCTCCTACAAGACAATGACACGAAGGCCATCATGTGAGGATCTGATGATCTGCTTTCATTACTGGATTTGACCTTTTCACCGGACTTTCCGCAGCAGATTCCGAGCTTGCTCTCTGCTGTCATTACTGGATTTGACCTCTTCACCGGACTTTCCGCAGCTAGATGTATTCGCTGAATAAGTGAGTTATCTGCTGCATCAAGAGGGCAGAGTCCTGGCTCGTCTCTGCTCTCTTTACCGGACTGGACATTTACCTGGACTTTCCGCAGCTAGATATATTCACAGAGCCAGTGAATTATCTGCTGCACCAACCAACCATCTGTGACATGGGCAGCACGGTGGCTCAGTGCTTAGCACTGTTGCCTTGCAGTGCTGGGGTCCTGGGTGTGAATCCGCCCAAGGGCAACGCCTGCATTGAGTTTGTATGTTCTCCCCGTGCTTGCGTGGGTTTTCCCCCGGGTACTCCGGTTTCCTCCCACAATTCAAAGACATACTTCCCTGACTTCAGATGGGAACTTCTTAAACACCTTGACTGAAGTTAATAAAGAAGTCAGTCAACATCAAGTAGTAGTGTATCTGAGTCTCTCTATAATTCTTCACAGAACTTAATAGATCAGAGGTGGAATAGCCAATATATCATAAGGGTTTTCCTGGATTACAATAACATGGCTGCTTTCTTTCAGAAATGGCACCACACCTGTTTATAAGATATGTAAGACAGTGATGGGGAAAATCATGGAGGTAAGATATCTTTACCCCAGGTTTCTCTCATATGTGCACTGGGAACATCGTGTGTGTCAGTAGTGCAAAGCTCAGACTGTCACTACTGATCTCTTAGAAAAACCAAAAAGGCTTTTTTGGAATTGGATTGGGGAGAGTTGGCTGGATCTCCAATCCCTAGTCTATGTCTGTTTTTAGGACCAGGTTGCTGGTTAATCCTCTGCACTTGCAGCATCTGCATAAAAGGGTGCATATACAGAGGTTGGGGGGCTCAGTGTTGGATGGATTCTGGAGGAGTTCGGTCTGGGGCTCTGTACTGTGCCTGTAAGTTAGCAAAACTTACTGAATATTGTGGTGTGTCCAGTACCTGGTAGCACTTGAGCTCAGTCGAGCAGATTTTCTTTTCTTTATTGCTTAAGAAGGCTGTTGGTCTTGGACTATAAAAATAAAACACATGCACCCCATATTTGCTCTACAATCCATGCCCTGTGCTAGCACTTGTAGGCAGACTTCATTATGGTAAATAAAACTTACAGTAAAATAAGCACACACAGGCCCAGGTGGGTTCCCAGTGATCAGACTTACATTTTATTCAGGGTTATCTGACAACATACTTCCCGACCTTGAGTGCACACCTTGACACATAAAATAGCAGTGTATCAGAATCTCTTTAGAATTCTTCATAGACCTTAAAAGCAATGCTAAAAAATATCCGCAGAATAACTGCCAAAACTTGTGGATTGCTTTCCCAGGAGAGTGGAAGCTGTTTCAGCTGCAAAAGGGGACCGACACTATATTAATTCCCATGGATTTAGAATGGGAGCTGTAAGGAAGGTCATGTGTGCTTCAGGATGAGTCTTTGGCTTCAGGGATCACAGGATCAGGCAGGTTTTAGAGTTCTGAAGATACCAGGATCAGGTTCAGGCTTTGGGGCTCACAAGATCACGCAGGTTTCAGTGTTCCCAGAAACTAGGCAGGTGTTAGAGTTCACTGTAATCATTGCAGTGTTGGGACCTGGTGGCAAGAGGCAAAATCCGCAGACAGGAAAACAGAACACACTAACCCAGGACCAGCGATTAGGAACAGGACAACAGACATCATACATGAAGCAAACACAACCCTCCAGCCATGGCTGATGGGACAGGCAGGTTTAAATAGTCTGCCAAAAACAGTCAGTGGGAGTGCCATGCTGTCGCTTCCCGTGACTCCCCCCTGACATTAATTTAAAGGAGACCAAGGCTCCATTTTTCCCAGCGGTGCATGGACGCCATCATTTTGGGGTGGATCCATTGCCATGTCAGCCAGGAGACTATTGAAAGCTCTCAGGCTTGTCTGGCATACACTTCTATTACAGGCTGCTCTAAGCAGCGTGTAATAAAAGTGGCAAGCTTTTACAATGCATTGTAATGCATTGTATTAGTGATCAGAACCCCTGGGGTTCAATACATTAGGCATCCTTGTCTTTTGAAAATGCCTGGTCTACAAACTTATAAAAATATTTTATAGCGGAGCGGGGAAAATTAAACAACCGCCAATTTTTCCACAGTTTTGTCTCACATAAAAAAATTTGAATAAAAAGCGCTCAAACCAATATAAATCCCCCAGATTGCTATAAATAAAAAGCACATCTGACCTTGCAAAAAAAAGACGCCTTATGGATCCTCGGACGCAGAAATATAAAAAAGTTAAGGGTTACCTTGTGCCTCGCCAAAATTCATTTGCTTTAATTAACTCACAAGCAGACGTGCTCCCAGTCCGCCTTGACCAAGCTTCCTAATGCTAGTGAGGAACTTCGCGCGTACCTCGATGAAATGTACCTGGACACTCGAGACCTCGTTAAGAAATACTACTATGACAAATGCAGACAATCCCTAGCCCATCGACTTCAATCCTGCAACAACCTCACGTACATCCCCCAGCTTCTCGACGGATCAGGACGGACCGTCCACAAACCCTATGGACATTGCCGCAGCGTTTCGCTCCTATTACTGCAACTTGTATAACATTCGTGGACAGTATGCTGACCTAGCTACGGACTTTCTTCATGAAAAATTTGGGAGTATGTTACTAACACGTGCCTCCCCACCATCGCTGACTCTGGTAAGACCCTCCTCAACAAACATCTTACTGAAAAGAAGGTCTCTTCCACTATCCAATCCTCCCCGTCGGGTAAATCTCCTGGCCAGTCCCAGACCTACCAGCAGTGAAGAGGCCTCAGGGCTTGTCCAAAGATTGCGGCGTCAACTGTATCGACCTGATACAATTAAAATAATTCATAAATATCAGATCGTTGGAGATCCGACACCCTCATGACCTGATATTAATGACCTAACCCCTCAATCACAGGTGGAGCATACATATTACGCTGGAGTATGCCACAGTGGAGCCCAGCTAAGGTGAGTATTTTTTTTTAAATTTTACACACTTTCCCTGGCCTCTGATTATAATGAGTATAATAATCAAATCTGCTGGATTCACGTCAGGAGAGCCCTGGAATTTTTTGAATATTCATAATCAATCTGGCTGATTACGAACCAATTCACCCAACACTAGTTTTAACCCTCCAAATTCTTCAATGAATTCACCCAAACCAGCCCCAAAACATAAAAATCTTTTGTAATATGTACCAAATACAGTCTATCTAAAAAGTCAATGGCACCCAGGGCTTTTATTTCTAAGGGTTTATTTATTTAGGGTGTCTATAATCTCCTTGTGATGTAAAAGGACATTTCTATACAAATGTGTCATTTCACACAAGCCTTTTTGAAACATTGTATGACACTCTGGTGAAATAAACACTGTTTCCCATTCTGTTGCTTCTCTTGTGGAAGCCTGGTGTATTTTGTGGCTAAACTGTGAGGTTTGATAAATGCCCTGCTAGTATCCATTTAGGGGTATATAGGGGTATAGAAAGTATTTTAATAGGTGGGAATAAATAAAATAAATAAATAAATTTAAAAAAAAATAAAAAAGAAGGAAGGAAAATTTGCTGCAATTTTACAGTTGGAGCTCCCCCTCCCACTTCATTGAACCAACCCAGGCAACAAATAACCCACCCTATATATGGCCTTAATCTAACACGAAGCTGCTTAGCAGGACCCCTATTTCAAATTCACAGCAGATCTGGAGCTATTTGCTGGTGAAATGGCTATTCGGATCCCAATGTAGATCACAATTCCCGACAGCGTTTTTAACAGCAAATCGCTCCGAATCTGTAAGGGCTATCATGATGATCTTTGTATCATATTAAAGAGAAAGAGATTCTCTTCTTTAAAATTAATCCAAGATCATCTTAATAGCCCAAATCGATCCTGAGATATGGGGCTCTAAAATGTACTCCCCCCTCTAGCCTCAGGCAGCATCTTAATGCTGCGTGAAGGAGGAAGGAGGGGGAAGGTGCAGAGCATAACTTGTATGTGACCCCAGAGGGAGGGGTAGCATGGACTTCTGACCATGTTATCCCCCCTCCTATCAATCAGAGAGCATACTATACTTTTGCACTCTGATTGTCACATAGAGGGATAATGTAATAACCCTCTGAGCCTAATCTGAGGGATATTCTTATGTAATAGTCCTCTGAACATAACCAGGAAGTTTAATGGTGCTGTGACCCAGATGTTTACCATCATCCAGGTTGCAGAGCCAAAAGAGTTTCACCAAACACTTACACAACACATACACAAAGTCATCGATAAAGTTTACATCTGACCCTGTTCTGTCCATACCAGATTTTTATAGAGTAAAATACGCTGACTGCCTCTCTAGTGATATCTGTTACACACTAAAATAATTGAATAAGGATTATCACTAGAGATGAACGTAAAAATTTCTACAATTTTTATAGGGGGACAGAAAATTATATTCTTATATACGCTCCTATTTAATTTGCATTCACAAAATTGGTTGGTGCATTTCTGTGATTTTGTTGTAAAGATATATATATATATATATATATATATATATATATATATACATATATTTATATATATATACAGTGCCTTGCAAAAGTATTTGGCCCCCTTAAACTTTTCAACCTTTTGCCACATTTCAGGCTTCAAACATAAGGATATAAAATTTGAATTTTTTTTGGTGAAGAATCAACAACAAGTGGGACACAATCGTGATGTGGAACGAATTTTATTGAATATTTTAAACTTTTGTAAAAAATAAAAAACTGAAAAGTGGGGCGTGCCAAATTATTCGGCCCCCTTAAGTTAATACTTTGTAGCGCCACCTTTTGCTGCGATTACAGCTGCAAGTCGCTTGGGATATGTCTCTAACACTTTTGCACATCGAGAGACTGAAATTCTTGCCCATTCTTCCTTGGAAAACAGCTCAAGCTCAGTGAGGTTGGATGGAGAGCATTTGTGAACAGCAGTTTTCAGCTCTTTCCACAGATTCTCGATTGGATTCAGGTCCGGACTTTGACTTGGCCATTCTAACACCTGGATACGTTTATTTGTGAACCATTCCATTGCAGATTTTGCTTTATGTTTGGGATCATTGTCTTGTTGGAAGATAAATCTCCGTCCCAGTCTCAGGTCTTTTGCAGACTCCAACAGGTATTCTTCCAGAATGGTCCTGTATTTGGCTCCATCCATCTTCCCATCAATTTTAACCATCTTCCCTGTCCCTGCTGAAGAAAAGCAGGCCCAAACCATGATGCTGCCACCACCATGTTTGACAGTGGGGATGGTGTGTTCAGGGTGATGAGCTGTGTTGCTTTTACGCTAAACATATCGTTTTGCATTGTGGCCAAAAAGTTGGATTTTGGTTTCATCTGACCAGAGCACCTTCTTCCACATGTTTGGTGTGTCTCCCAGGTGGCTTGTGGAAAACTTTAAACGAGACATTTTATGGATATCTTAGCGAAATGGCTTTCCTCTTGCCACTCTTCCATAAAGGCCAGATTTGTGCAGTGTACGACTCTCCCACCTCAGCTGTAGATCTCTGCAGTTCATCCAGAGTGATTATGGGCCTCTTGGCTGCATCTCTGATCAGTCTTCTCCTTGTTTGAGATGAAAGTTTAGAGGGACGGCCGGGTCTTGGTAGATTTGCAGTGGTCTGATACTCCTTCCATTTCAATATGATCGCTTGCACAGTGCTCCCTGGGATGTTTAAAGTTTGGGAAAACTTTTTTGTTTCCAAATCTGGCTTTATACTTCTCCACAACAGTATCACAGACCTGCCTAGTGTGTTCCTTGGTCTTCATGATGCTCTCTGCGCTTTAAACAGAACCCTGAGACTATCACAGAGCAGGTGCATTTATACGGAGACTTGATTACACACAGGTGGATTATATTTATCATCATCAGTCATTTAGGACAATATTGGATCATTCAGAGATCCTCACTGAACTTCTGGAGTGAGTTTTCTGCACTGAAAGTAAAGGGGCCGAATAATATTGAGGAATTCCTCACATCTTTCAATTTTTTGGAAAGTACATTTTGTTTACAGAAAGGGATTGCTTGAGCATGCAATTTAGTGGTAAATTTGATTTTTTGTGCAATTTTTGCTTGTAATCTCTGTTTACTACAAAGTTACATGATGGTGGTTGTATATATCAAATATTAAGTTATGTTTTTATATACAGTATTCTGTGTAATCTCAAAAAAGTTAGATTTTGGTATTTAAGTCACAGTTTGCTATGTACAGTATAGATTTTTAACATATTAGTGAAAAACAGCAAAATATTGCTTGTCTTCTGTATCAGTGTTTTTGAGAGTACGAGCTTTTGTTGTAGTTGATGTTTGCTGTATATATAAATCATGTACACGTTGATCTATTATTTTATATATGTTTTGTTTGTGAATGTACGATTGAATATGAGTTTTAGGTGGAAATATATGTTTTAGTGCATTTTTTCAAAACATTTTTAGTGTTTGTCACAAAGTTACATGAAGGTGGACATGGTTATTGATAACCCATTGCGACACATGTAATCTTCAGGTTGTCTACTTTCAAGAAATATGTAGGGTTTAGGGGTGCACTTTCTTTTCACGGTGTGTAATCCCTACATTTTATAGGATAATACTTTTTTAACTTTTCCATCTTCAAAGCAGATTTTTGTTCCTTGAAGTTATGGTGATTTTATGAAGATAAGTGCATGCAGGTGTAGGGAACTGCCATTTCTACTAGTATATAATATATCTGGCTTCTTTGCCCCTGCAGTTTGGCTTCAGAGACCCCAGGCATTTAGTGCAAGTTTTGTTTTGTAAATACAGTGAGTCAGACACATGTGAGGCAGAGCTGCTGGGGGGGGGGGGGGGGGGGAGGAGGGGGGGGGGAAGAAAAAAAAGTATTTTGGGGGGGGGGGGGGGCGCACGCTTTTTTTTTATTTAAAAAATTATTTTTTAGTTTTTTTTTCCCCCTATATACTCCCGGGCCCGCGCTAGTCACCGTAGTTAGGGAGCCATATATATATACAGTTCAGGGCAGTGATAGGTTAGGCTTCCGAAGGCCAACTAGCTAGTTAGAGGCCCGGTGGCACTAGTAGTTTAGCTGGCAGGTTAAGGACTCAGTGTTAGGGTAGTCAGGCCTGCATCTACTGCCGTCACCGTCGCCCTGTTTGCTGCCTGTGAAGAATCTCATCATCATCATCATCTCCTGATCGGCTGTCTGTCATCTCCTGGAAGAATCCGAGGATCCACAGTCATCCACAGGGGCCCCTGCATCTCTTCTGTTGCCTGGAGGTATTGTGCACTGGACTCTTGCTATATATCTATATATATATACCCGGGTATATAACCTAAGACGGTTGAGGACTTGCTGGTTGTTGTAGTATTGCTGTGTTCTGAGTATATTGTATGTATGTATTATTACCCTGTTGATTCTTATAAAGCTACTGTTATAACCTTATGTGGTATCTGTATGTATTCTTCAGACTGTGAGATTAGTACAGTGATCCTTGTTAAGGCTACTAACTGTATTTCATGGGTAAGTCCCAGGAAGAGATCCTCCCTGTAATACAGAGGCTCTATCCTGGGTGGAGGCACTGATATATTTCATATATGTTCCCACTCTTCCCTTCAGCGAAGGCTTCAGGTCCCATTATACACACAGGTCAGCGCCAGAGTCTGTTGCGGGAGGGATAATACTCATACCCCCCCCAAATAGGGCTACATTTGGAGGCACTGCTGAGATTTAGAAGTGGGAATAGTCATTGATATGGAGAAGCGATATAGCTCAGAGGGGAACCTCCCACTAGCTACTACATGGGATTACCGACCGCCTGTTCCTCCCCTGGTTCAGGTAAAGGAAGAACCCCGCTCAGCCAGTTACCCCCCCAGTATGGCCGTCGCTAGCAGTTCCTCTAGTGACAGTGCTATTAGCACTTTAGCCAGGCTGACTGAAATGTTAGCTCAGGGCCTGCAGGCCACTCACTACAAGAAACTAAAAGTATTCTCTGGTAATGTCCCAGTACCACAAGGGGAGGAAAACTTTGAGATATGGAAAGAACATACTCTCCAATGCCTGAAGGAATGGTCTTGCTCTGAAGAAGGCAAGCGGCAGCGTATCAGTGAAAGTTTGCGGTCTCCTGCTGCAGAATTGATCCGCTTGTACAGAGACTCTCATGAAGGAGTGAGTGCATTGGACTATATACAAGTACTGTCTGATCACTTTGAGCCATACTATGACCTTGCCCAGATGGTTGCTGATTACCGAATGGTTCGTCAAAAAGAAGGGGAAAATGTCTCTACTTTTATTAACCGTTTACAGCTACTTCTTTCACGTCTGGTGTACCACGCAGCTATATCTACTTCAGAGGTAGACGCTCTGAGAACCAGTCAGTTGGTGAGAGGGTTACAACCTCATCATCCTCTTGCTCAAGTACTCAAGGTCTTACTATCTGATAGAGTCCTTCCATTTCCTGACTTAATGAAGTTAGTGAAGAAACAAGAAGCTGACATTAGTTTTAGTATCCCTAAGAAAGCGAAAAGCATCTCTAAAGAAGATGTTGTTCCTAATTCAAACAAGGACAAACCAGCGGAGCGGTCAGAACTTAGACAGTCCGCCACTCCACCCACTGCCACTCAACGGAGGAAGGATGCTAGAACCTGTTATAAATGTGGTCAGACGGGCCATACTGCCAGACAGTGTACGGAGGACAGTGAGGGATTGGGACACAGTGCTGTCTTCTCTATTCAGAATCAAAGACACCAAAGGAAGGCGGGCCGAGTAAATACCAGAGGCGCTATCGCGGGCTCCAGGTCCGTTGTCAAAGTCACTGTCAATGGTCATGCCGCTCCTGCCCTGTTTGATACAGGATCTCAAGTGACCCTGATTTATCGCTCGTTCTACCAAAAGTATCTGAAGGATATACCTCTTCAGTCTACAGGACAAATGAAATTGTGGGGGCTTAATTCAGGATCATATCCTGTAGATGGCAGCCTACAAGTAGTTATAGCTGTCCCTGAATTAGAAGATCAGAGTGTCGCTCCCATGAAGATTACGGCTCTTGTCTGTCCTGATACAGGGGATTCTTGTGCAGCTCCTGTGATACTTGGCACTAATTGTCCTGCAGTGCATTATGCTTTTCAGAAGTTTCTTGGAAGAGATTGGAACCCTGCAGCTCAGCCGGTGAATATATCTTCTGATCTTAGAGAACTCTGTGATGCCCTGTCTACTGGCTATCGACATGGAATGGTATATCATATCGGTGAGAGAACCGTGGAAGTTCCTGCCGGCGGGGAGAGAGTTCTGAGAGTAGCCTCCAGCATTGCTCCCGATTTGCTTGAAGGGGGGAGTTATGTCCTTATGGAAACCCCTGAAGAAATGATTAACCAGAATGGCTGGATGGTGATCCCAGAGAGAAAGGACTGGAGAAATAAAGTGGAGTTATCTACCTGTGTGACAGTGAGGAACTGTTCACCGCATCCGATTGTAATTGGACCATACCAGAATGTGGCCCACTGCTACCCTGTGCTTGGAGTAAATCCATACGCTGAAGTGTGCAGGATTCAAATCCGAGATGCAATCCCTAATCTCAATCTTGACTTGAGTGATCCACATTTACCAGAGGCCTGGAATCAGCGACTGACACAGAAGTTGTCTGAATTATCGGACGTGTTCTCCATGGATGATATGGATGTAGGTTGTGCTAAAAGTGCTCAACACACTTTCCGATTGACCGATTCTACTCCCTTCCGGGAGCGACCACGGAGAGTTGCTCCAAAGGATGTTGATGAGTTAAGACAGACTCTACAGCAAATGAAAGGTCAGGGGATCATTGTGGACAGTAAGAGCCCCTATGCCTCACCTATTGTGGTGGTAAGAAAAAAATCTGGAGCAATTCGCCTATGTGTGGATTACAGAACTCTGAACCGGAGAACCTTACCTGATCAGTATACACTGCCGAGAATTGAAGAAGCTCTGGAAGCTCTGAATGGAAACTGTTGGTTCACAGTGCTGGACCTAAGATCGGGATACTATCAAGTCCCAATGGCACCTGAGGATCAGGAAAAGACAGCCTTCATATGCCCCTTGGGTTTCTTTCAGTTCACTCGTATGCCGCAAGGTACAAAAGGTGCGCCAGCAACGTTCCAAAGGTTGATGGAAAGAGTGTTAGGTGATTTAGTGCCCCGGGAATGCCTTGTATATCTTGATGACATTATTGTGTTTGGAAAGACGCTGGAAGAACATGAAGAACGACTCATGAGAGTACTCCATCGCTTAAAAGAAGAGGGGCTGAAGTTGTCGGCTGACAAATGCAAATTTTGTAGATCTTCGGTCACTTATGTAGGTCATATTGTTTCTGCTGAAGGAGTTGCTACCGATCCTGGTAAGATTGAAGCTGTGGTGAATTGGCCCCGACCGCAAAATATTACGGAGTTGCAATCTTTCTTGGGGTTTTGTGGATTCTATCGACGATTTGTGGAAGGATATTCAAAAATTGCTCGAGCCCTCCTCGACCTGTTGAAGAGTGATGCAGGAGATCCGGGAAAGAAGAAAGGGTCTTCCAAAAGCCTTTTTGGCGATAGGTGGACTGCGGATTGTGAAGAAGCATTTAAGTTGTTGAAGAAGAAATTGACAGAAGCTCCCGTTCTGGCTTATGCTGATGCACAGAAGCCATATGTGCTACATGTAGATGCCAGCTTTGAAGGATTAGGTGGCGTGCTGCACCAAGAATACCCGGCCGGGTTACGGCCCATAGCTTTCATAAGTCGAAGTCTTTCTCCCAGCGAGAAAAATTATCCAGTACATAAATTGGAGTTTTTGGCGCTCAAGTGGGCCATTGTTGATAAATTACATGACTATTTATACGGAGCCACGTTTGAAGTAAGAACAGACAACAATCCACTGACATACGTTTTGTCAACCGCTAAGCTCGATGCTACAGGACATCGCTGGTTGGCAGCTTTATCCAACTACCAATTCACACTCAAGTATAAATCGGGGCCTAAGAACATTGGGGCAGATGCTCTATCAAGACGGCCTGGATTACCTAGTCCGGAAGTAGTGGATGAATGGGAAGAAGTGCCAAGTCCTGGAGTAGGAGCTTTGTGTGCCATGGCTGCTGTAGTTGAAGACCGAGTAGCCTTTTCTGAAACTCGGCTTATTGACTCTATTGGGGAGGTCCCGAAGCTGTACCAGACATGTTTGCCTACCCTGCCGCTTTAGGATCCTTTGAGAGTTGTTCTATATCTTCAAAGCGAATGATCTGGAGTCAAAAGACTGATCCTTTAATTGGACCTCTTTATCAAGCAGTGAGTTCTCAAGACAGAGAAATGTTAAAGACATCCCTACCCTCTGAATGCAGTCAACTTCTACGAGATTGGGAGAAGTTTGAAATAGACAATGGCCTACTTTATCGTGTGGTGCTGTATCATGATCACCCTGGAAGGCGCCAACTAGTTATTCCAAGCTGCTTTCAGAAGATGATTTTCCGAAGTCTGCATGATTATCATGGTCATTTGGGACCTGAGAAGACTTATGGCCTAATACAAGACCGATTCTACTGGCCCAAAATGAGAGATACCGTGACTCGTCTGTGTAGGTGCTGTCGCAGATGTTTGCAGAGGAAGACTGTCCCGGTTCGAGCGGCCTTCATGGGACACTTGAAGAGTTCGGGCCCCATGGATCTTGTCTGCATAGACTTCCTTTGTATTGACAACGACTCCAGAGGATTTGGAAATGTATTGGTGGTGACTGATCACTTCACACGATATGCTCAAGCCTTTCCGACTAAGGATCAAAAAGCAGTCACTGTTGCAAGAGTGCTTTGGGAAAAGTATTTTATCCATTATGGCTTACCATACCGGTTGCATTCTGATCAAGGCCGGGATTTTGAGAGTAACCTGATCAAAGAGTTACTTCAGTTGTTGAACATCCGCAAAAGTCGGACGACGCCTTACCATCCAGAGGGAGATGCCCTTCCTGAAAGATTTAACAGGACTTTACTTGATATGCTTGGTACCTTACGAATTGAGGATAAGCGATCCTGGAGTAGAAAAGTGGAGGCTATGGTGCATGCCTATAATAGTACAAGGCACGAGAGCACAGGATATTCACCATACTTTCTGATGTTTGGAAGAGAGCCTAGGCTACCTATTGACATCTTGTTGGGAGTCTCTACCGATGGTATCAGTCATCGAGATCATTACCGATACGTGGCACGTTTGAAAGAAACGCTTAAGAGTGCTTATCAGCTGGCTGAGGAAAATGCGGCCAAAGTGAATGAAGGAAATAAAAGGAGATTTGATCTTCGAGTAAGATACCGAGAATTGAACCCTGGGGACCATGTTCTGCTACGGAATTTGGGAGCATCTGCAAAACATAAGCTGGCTGATCGATGGCGGAGTGAACTCTTTACAGTGGTAGATCGTTTGCCTGGAATACCAGTCTACAAGATAAAAGGACGGGACGGGAGGATCAGGACTTGGCATAGAAATCATTTGTTGCCTGTACCTCAGATTGATGGTATGGATATCTCCAATGATGGCTCGGCCTGCGATTCTCCACAGTCCTTAGCCGATATTCCACCTGACCTTCCTGAAACTCCTGAGAGTGATTGGACTGTGGCTCCTGAAGTTCCTAGATCACCAGTATCTTCTCCTTCAGGGAGACCTATGAACCCTCAAACTCCAGAATTCGTACCTAGATCTGTGTCTACAGATGAGCAGGGATCTAGCTCTCCTACGCCACCAGCACCATCCCCTCCCATGGCAGACAACCCTAGTTTAGGGCCTGGACATGCTAGTTTACCTCAGAGAGAGGTACGGAGAGGAGAGAGAATTAGACACCCTCCACCTATGCTGACATATGATAGTTTGGGGGACCCCAGATTTACTACTCAGCCTCATTTATACCATGCTTGGGTGGGTGCAGTGTCCACTTTGGTCAATATGTTACCAATTTTCGCTCCTGCTGGCATGTATACCTATTAACCTGTTGTGACTCTGTAAATGCAAAAGCAACCATATTGATATTGTCATTGGTAATGTTGACTGTATACTATGACTTTGTATGTCTTTGACGTGACGTAAAGATTTCACCAGAGGGAGAGTGTAGGGAACTGCCATTTCTACTAGTATATAATATATCTGGCTTCTTTGCCCCTGCAGTTTGGCTTCAGAGACCCCAGGCATTTAGTGCAAGTTTTGTTTTGTAAATACAGTGAGTCAGACACATGTGAGGCAGAGCTGCTGGGGGGAGAGATGTGAGCAGAGCTGCTGAGACAGACATGTTATGTCTGGGGGAGTCTAAGAGCCACTTGTTCCTCTTTACTTCACAGTATATAGTTAGGTATGTGTTACCCCCTATATACTCACAGGACCTAGCTAGTAACCGTAGTTAGGGATCCATATATATATACAGTTCAGGGCAGTGATAGGTTAGGCTTCCGAAGGCCAACTAGCTAGTTAGAGGCCCGGTGGCACTAGTAGTTTAGCTGGCAGGTTAAGGACTCAGTGTTAGGGTAGTCAGGCCTGCATCTACTGCCGTCACCGTCGCCCTGTTTGCTGCCTGTGAAGAATCTCATCATCATCATCATCTCCTGATCGGCTGTCTGTCATCTCCTGGAAGAATCCGAGGATCCACAGTCATCCACAGGGGCCCCTGCATCTCTTCTGTTGCCTGGAGGTATTGTGCACTGGACTCTTGCTATATATCTATATATATATACCCGGGTATATAACCTAAGACGGTTGAGGACTTGCTGGTTGTTGTAGTATTGCTGTGTTCTGAGTATATTGTATGTATGTATTATTACCCTGTTGATTCTTATAAAGCTACTGTTATAACCTTATGTGGTATCTGTATGTATTCTTCAGACTGTGAGATTAGTACAGTGATCCTTGTTAAGGCTACTAACTGTATTTCATGGGTAATCCCCCCGGGAGAGGTCCCCCCTGTAATACAGAGGCTCTATCCTGGGTGGAGGCACTGATATATTTCATATATGTTCCCACTCTTCCCTTCAGCGAAGGCTTCAGGTCCCATTATACACACAGGTCAGCGCCAGAGTCTGTTGCGGGAGGGATAATACTCATACCCCCAAGGCCCAAATAGGGCTAGCACAGGTGTAGGCCTTAGTGATATGAATGAATTCTGCACATGTTGAAATCATATTTTTAGGAGGTGTGGTGCAGATAACTTTTAGTTTGGTTTCCACTTTTAGCAACTTATATCAATATATTAGCTTTTTTTTTTTTTTGTAAAACATACTCTTTAAATTCAAATTGAATGAAGGTGACTGTTCGTTTACAGTACCAAGCGACATTTTGACAATGATGCAGATATATTCGTTCAAAAAATGTATAGGTATGGGGAGTTAGTATAATTTTTTAACTTTGCAATTTAGGTTTTATTTGTCTATCTCAAAACTGTGAAAATTGCCCTGGCTACCAGAGGTGCAAAATATCCAGTTACCCCTGGCAGCAAAAAGTTAAAATTCGCATGTGTGCCGACCATACAGTGATATTTTTTGAATGTTTGCCACAGATTTTGGAAAAAATATTTGCCACATTTGCACCTATTGTAAGTGCCACAGAACTTATTTACTAGATACTCATTATTTAGAAATTTTGGAAAGGACAGCACTACAGGTCTATCCTAACTAGGTGACTCATGTACAATAGTGCTTTTACTTTTCAGTTTTGTTTTTCTTAGAATGTATTAGAATACCAATGCTTACCAATGCGTTGAGGCAGTTTTACAATTGTTGCAGAAATGTCTGCAATTGTCCCATTTAGTTGAATGGAACTTGCAGAAATGTATGGGCTTCCCACCAAAACAACCTAATTTAGATGAATATGTCACTGGAAAAAAATCTGCCATGTGTGACTTTGCCTTGCTGTCTGTGCATTTAAAAAGCATAGCCAGCTGGTATGGCATAACAGGCATTATTCTAGGACTGCCCTGTTGTTAGGCCCCAGCTGTCCCTTAAAACCATCAGCTTGAATTCTATCATGGCTTCACAAGGGTGAAATGGTTATAGAGGTGTCGACTATCAATCTCAACGGATGTGCCCTGTGATCACAGAGAAGTAAGCACTAGATTACAGCATCACACAACTAAGTGTGCACAGCGCCAAGGTGTTCACTATTACTAATGTAAATATTGTGGAACATGCGCCAATGTATCATTTTAATGTTATCTTTCGTTTTCTTGAGGCCACTTCTAATGGACAGGCAGGTTACATGAGTGGGGCCATGACATCTTTACACAATGGATCCATAGAAATAGCCTAGTAATTATTGATGACATCACAATGGCTTAGAACCCTGCATGGAAGGCTGATGATGTCACAATCAGCTCCTGCCTGTAAAACAGGTGAAGGGCCTGACCACAGCCACTTTTCTCTTGTGTATCGCAGACGCTAGTTGTGTTGCAAAACCTCTGCTAGAAAGCTACACACGTGACAGAAAATTTAAACGCCGTCTACTGGAGAGAGAAAAACAAGGTACAGTCATATGAAAAAGTTTGGGCACCCCTATTAATCTTAATCATTTTTAGTTCTAAATATTTGGGTGTTTGCAACAGCCATTTCAATTTGATATATCTAATAACTGATGGACACAGTAATATTTCAGGATTGAAATGAGGTTTATTGTACTAACAGAAAATGTGCAATATGCATTAAATCAAAATTTGACTGGTGCAAAAGTATGGGCACCTCAACAGAAAAGTGACATTAATATTTAGTAGATCCTCCTTTTGCAAAAATAACAGCCTCTAGTCGCTTCCTGTAGCTTTTAATCAGTTCCTGGATCCTGGATGAAGGTATTTTTGACCATTCCTCTTTACAAAACAATTCCAGTTCAGTTAAGTTTGATGGTCGCCGAGCATGGACAGCCCGCTTCACATTATCCCACAGATGTTCAATGATATTCAGGTCTGGGGACTGGGATGGCCATTCCAGAACATTGTAATTGTTCCTCTGCATGAATGCCTGAGTAGATTTGGAGCTGTGTTTTGGATCATTGTCTTGCTGAAATATCCATCCCCGGCGTAACTTCAAATTCGTCACTGATTCTTGTACATTATTCTCAAGAATCTGCTGATACTGAGTTGAATCCATGCGACCCTCAACTTTAACAAGATTCCCGGTGCCGGCATTGGCCACACAGCCCCAAAGCATGATGGAACCTCCACCAAATTTTACAGTGGGTAGCAAGTGTTTTTCTTGGAATGTTGTGTTTTTTGGACGCCATGCATAACGCCTTTTTGTAGGACCAAACAACTCAATCTTTGTTTCATCAGTTCACAGGACCTTCTTCCAAAATGAAGCTGGCTTGTCCAAATGTGCTTTTGCATACCTCAGGCGACTCTGTGGCGTGCTTTCAGAAACGGCTTCTTTCGCATCACTCTCCCATACAGCTTCTCCTTGTGCAAAGTGTGCTGTATTGTTGACCGATGCACAGTGACACCATCTGCAGCAAGATGATGCTGCAGCTCTTTGGAGGTGGTCTGTGGATTGTCCTTGACTGTTCTCACCATTCTTCTTCTCTGCCTTTCTGATATTTTTCTTGGCCTGCCACTTCTGGGCTTAACAAGAACTGTCCCTGTGGTCTTCCATTTCCTTACTATGTTCCTCACAGTGGAAACTGACAGGTTAAATCTCTGAGACAACTTTTTGTATCCTTCCCCTGAACAACTATGTTGAACAATCTTTGTTTTCAGATCATTTGAGAGTTGTTTTGAGGAGCCCATGATGCCACTCTTCAGAGGAGATTCAAATAGGAGAACAACTTGCAATTGGCCACCTTAAATACCTTTTCTCATGATTGGATACACCTGGCTATGAAGTTCAAAGCTCAGTGAGGTTACAAAACCAATTTTGTGCTTCAGTAAGTCAGTAAAAAGTAGTTAGGAGTATTCAAATCAATAAAATGATAAGGGTACCCAAATTTTTGCACTGGTCAAATTTTGGTTTAATGCATATTGCACATTTTCTGTTAGTACAATAAACCTCATTTCAATCCTGAAATATTACTGTGTCCATCAGTTATTAGATATATCAAATTGAAATGGCTGTTGCAAACACCCAAATATTTAGAACTAAAAATGATTAAGATTAATAGGGGTGCCCAAACTTTTTCATATGACTGTAAGTTTCAACTTATGCTATTGATAGGTCACAGTGATCAGAACACAGAGAGGGGATTGGTGGGGCTCCAAATGCTGGAGAACTCAAAGTTTTAGGGTATCTAGCTGGGGTGGGGATACTGGAAGCAGTAGTCCAACAGTGTCTGAATGGCCACAGATTGCTGAGCACTGTTGTGTGGTCATCTCCTGCAGCGCTCCTCAGGGCCATGATGTGAATAATGGAATAGGTACCAATATATCATAAGGTAGTGAAATTCATAGGACCTGGTAGCTTCAGGAATTCATGGAAACCCTTTGGGAAGACAGCTCCATCAAAAACTGTTACATAAAGCAATGTCTTCTGATTTTCCGATAGTCCAGGTCATGTTGTGCTTCTGCTCTGGACTATCAGAATCTGCACTATATGAAATGAACTATATTGATAGTAATGAAATGTCATCTAATCTTTTCCCATGTTGTATCTCTCTAGTGTTTATAGACTCAGGCCTGTGAATATGGCATCTCTCCATGACGACAAACAGACAACTCCATTGCTGATGGAGAATGTGGATGAGGAAAAACAAATAGGGACTCATTCACATCAAATGGATGAAGAAAAGGGCAATTGCCCTGAACCGCAGGACACGCATGCGCTGACTGGAGTCTCCTACATACGCTCCGTAATCACTGTAGCGATTCTCTCCTACATAAACCTCATAAACTACATTGAACGCTTCAGTGCCGCAGGTATGTGGGGGAGGGGTAAACGATGTTATTTCTGGTGGTGTGATTTATCAGGCCCATAGCTGTGAAGGTGCCTAGAATAGGTCACCCCCGGCCTGGGATTTGTACCAAATGTAATGATCTTTGTGCCTGTTTGCTGTGCTCACCTATTACCACAGATCTGTCATAGCGTATAATGAGTTGTCCTCTCTCTTTCCATCTGACAGGGGTGCTGCCAGAGCTGCAAAGAGCCTTCAATATGAGCGACAGTGTATCCGGCTTGTTACACACAGGTATATTTTACCATAAAATCATAGTCTGTAAATCACCTGAAAGCCGCCATTGTGAGGACTAAACCAATATTCCAGAGATGTCGGTCAATCTATTCACTGGATTCTCATGACATCACAGAAGTACAAGTATGTGAATATGGATCCCTATTGGTATAGTTCACAAAATGGCTGCCTGCAAATCTTTATTGTTATCTGGGCAGGAGGGGATTAAATTCAGGAGTTAATGCCATTTACTTATAGTAATAATGTCTTTAAGCAATAACTTGTTACGCTGACACATTGTCCCGTCACCTCTTCTCTTTCTTCCCCCTTTAGTATTCATCGGCAGCTATATGCTGTTAGGCCCGGTCTTTGGCTACATTGGCGACCGCTGGAATAGGAAATACATAATGTGCGCAGGAACCTTATTCTGGTCCATCATGACCCTGTGCATCTCATTCATTCCCAATAAGGTAAAGATATATACCTCAGCTACCATATCTCTGTATGACCAGGTAGACTTGCCATGAAGGCAAAAAAAAATCACAAAAGATTGACTGATTTTTTTTTTCTGTCTCCTTTTAATTTTTATTTTTGACAGTATTTTCTGCTCCTCCTGATAATGAGAGCATTGGTTGGGGCCGGAGAGGCAAGTTTCTCCACCATCGCCCCCTCCGTTATTGCTGACCTCTTTGTGGCAGACCAGCGTAGTCGCATGCTTTCAATCTTTTACTTGGCTATACCTGTTGGCTGGTGAGTATCCTGTGTAAATATATAGACTTTGTGGAGAACTTATGACCAGACGATGTAGAAATTATGACCGCTTCATTTCTCTTACAGTGGCCTTGGATACATTATCGGCTCCAAAGTAGTCAGTGCTGCAGGTGGAGACTGGCACTGGGCCTTCCGGGTAAGTAAAAGGCTTTAATCCTTTTGTTTTTGATGGATTCAATCTCTAATTGACAATTATAATTTCTCACTAGGGGGTCCCTAATATTATCTAGTGAAAGTTAAAACCACCAATCACCATAAAACAATTTATATACAGTCATTTCCATACAGTCTTCATGGAGCCACTTCCACATTTGTATTGCCTGTAAACTTGGAGCCACTTTGAATCTATTTCCTAAACTTGTCCCTGGTCGCTTCCACTTTGTGATGATCCCAATATCCCAATATTTATATCTCATTTCTATCTATCTATCTATCTATCTATCTATCTATCTATCTATCTATCTATGTAACGTACAATGTCTTCTTCCTCCTCCACACAGGTCACCCCTGGTCTGGGCGTAATTGCTGTCCTGCTTATACTTGTCTTTGTGAAAGAACCGCCAAGAGGAGCCGCAGACAGGAAGAACAACAACAAATCCGTCAGCTCCAATAACTGGATGTCGGATGTGAAGAAACTATTCAAAAAGTAGGTGTTTTCTGTGTAGTGGATGTCGGCAGCGATCCTCCTTGTGATTTTTGTGATTATTAAATCCATCTTTTTTTCACTCTCTGCAGTGCGAGTTTCCTGTTTTCCACTCTTGGATGTGCGACTGTAGCGTTTGTAGCCGGCACCGTAGGTCTCTGGGCTCCTTCTTACCTGGCACGTGCACGAAGCCTCTTACTAGAGAGGGAGCCTTGTCAGACTGGAACGTGCACCTATAATGACAGGTATGCATTTCTTCTCCCTGCGCTGTGGAATGACTTCTGTTAAGTGTCTTCCTAGAAGATACATTAGATGAAGCATTTATCATACTCATATTTATTAAATAAGGTTTTCTTGAAATTTCTTTACTAACCTTCATCAACACTTTTCTTTGCAGTCTGATATTTGGCGTGCTTACAGTCGTCTCCGGCATCCTTGGAGTTGTAGCAGGGGTGGAGATCAGTAAAAGATACAGAAAAGTCAATCCACGTGCAGACCCGTTGGTCTGTGCGTGTGGCATGATAAGCTCCGCCCCTTTCCTGTTCTTGGCCTTGGTTCTGGCAGACATCAGTCTTGTGGCCACTTATGTAAGTACCTGAAGTATCCACTTACTGGATTCTGGATCTATTTATTCCTTGGTACTGTATATTGGCATTGGACAGGTTTAGCTTTGTACTTACACGTTCCAGCGCTTGTATTGTGGGCTATACTAATCCCCCAAATGTTTCACCTCTGCAGGTCTTCATATTCATCGGAGAGACATTCCTTACATTCAACTGGGCCCTTGTGGCAGAAATCCTCCTGGTGAGTTCTAACAAGTCATGAAATGATATTTTAGTCAGTCTTCAGTCTGCCCTTCTTTACCCATCAGATGCTCCTTGTCGGTAGATTGGGCTATTTACTTTTTATGTTTTTAATATTTTTTCATTATACTATGCGGCCACTTTGTACAATGGCTCTTGTTTTTTTGCCTTCGATGGTTCCCTTCTGCCTACTCACAATATCCTTTTATTTCAGTCAGTGGTTCCTCCTACAAGAAGATCTACAGCACAGGCTATGCAGGTTACTGTGTCCCACCTGCTGGGCGATGTCGGGAGCCCCTACCTCATTGGATTTGTAAGTAGTTGTTACATATTGCTTCCTGATTATTGTATATACACATCACTTTTACCTTGCTGGTTCCCTGTGTAAGTATGAGGCCCCAGGTTGCAGAAATGCAGCATTTTTATTGCAGATTTTGCTGCGGTTTTCTTTTAGCTAAAGCCAAGAATGGCTACAAAAGGAATTTGAAATGTATAGGAAGTTCTTATACTTTGTACTTTTGCTCAATCCACTCCTGGCTTTGGCTCAAAAAACCGAAACAAAACCTGCAACGAAAAAAGCTGCATTTCCGCAACCTGGGGCCTTAGCCTAAAGCTGTATTTTTCTACCTCCCTCCATGTTTACAGAGAGCACTCACAAAGTTCCCCAGCAGTGCATGTACAGCATTGCAACAGTACACACGCAGCCTCAGTACAGCACACATACAACACCCACACAGAATATATATAGAAATTATATAGAAACAAACTATTAGTAACTTGCAAACCTGACAGTAGAACACCAAACACAAAACCTCCTGGTGCTATGCATTAGATCAGGGGTCCCCAAACTTTTTACACAGGGGGCCGGTTCACTGTCCCTCAGACCGTTGGAGGGCCGGACTATAAGAAAAACTATGAAAATCCCTATGCACACTACACGTATCTCATTTTAAAGTAAAACAAAAAGGGAACAAATACAACATTCAAAATAAAGAAATAGTAAATTTAAGTCAACAAACTCACCATTATTTCAATGTGAAGTATGGGCCTGCTTTTGGCTAATGAGATAGTCAATGTCCGGTTCCATATTTGCAAATAGGTCCAGCACTCTGCCCCCATATAAGTCCAGCTCTCTCCCCCATATAGGTCCAGCTCTTTCCCTCATATAGGTCCCATGCAGTCTCCCCCATATAGGTCCCATGCAGTCTCCCTCATATAGGGCCAGCTCTTTCCCCCATATAGGTCCCATGCCTCCCCCATATAGGTCCCATGCCTCCCCCATATAGGTCCCATGCCTCCCCCATATAGGTCCCATGCAGTCTCCCTCATATAGGGCCAGCTCTTTCTCCCATATAGGTCCCATGCCCCCCCATATAGGTCCCATGCAGTCTCCCCCATATAGGGCCAGCTCTCTCCCCCATATAGGTCCCATCAATCCCCCATATAGATCCAGTTCTCTGATCCCCCTCCATGCCCAGTAAAAAAAAAAAGTGAAAATATACTTTACCTAGCACTGCAGCCGCTCCCGCGCTGTGGTCCCGGCTCCTCTGTCTTCGGCTGTAAGGCCTAGATGAGCACGTCGTGCGTCATGACGTGCTCATTCTAGGTCCGGTCGACGAGCGCCCGAGCGTCTACACGGGAACAAGACTTCCCGTGTAGCGCTCGGCGGGTTATTTCAATTGTAAGCGCCTGTGCCCTCACAACTGAAATAACACAAGGAAATTGCGACGCGGGCCGGGTAAATGGCCTCCGGGGGCCGGATGCGGCCCGCGGGCCGTAGTTTGGGGACCCCTGCATTAGATTATCTGCTCCAGGAGGATGCCGCATGTCTCCAGCTCCAGCCAATGTGTAATACTGGGGCTGAGAGACAGTGCTGCTCATAGTCTGTAGGATGGAAGCTCCTCCACTAAATACGGTGCAGTGCTGCTGCTGCCACATGTTTGTCTGGCCACCAGATTTCCTAACAAGCACATAGCGGTTACTGTTGGGAAAAACCTTTATGCTTTTTTGTATTTTTGATCTTTACTAACTTTACATGTATTATTAATCAAGTATTTATCACCTCTCATACTCAGATATCTGACCTGATCCATGGAGGAGGGGCAGAATCCATTCTCTCAAAATTCCGCAGCCTGGAGTACGCGCTCCTGACCTGTGCATTCATGGAAGTTATTGGAGGAGCCTTCTTTCTGGTGACCGCCCACTTTATTGAGAAGGGTCGCAAGGAGGCAGAAATGGAGAATGAAGGTGAGTGCAGAAATATCTTTAATGTCCTCTCAGTTCTTTAGCAGAATTACAATATAGCCCTGCCTTGGATTCTCATTGGCTCTATAGTCACAAATGTGAAATCCAGCATCTTTCTAATATCTGCAGATTAGTCTGTGTCTTGCACGCTTTGCATGGATCACTTCTGCTGTGAATAATATGGTGCCTCCGTGATAATGTTAATCCTCTTCTCTTCAACCCTTAGGTTAGCCCCACCATCATGACCACTGGAGGCGAAAACTCTCCTACAAGACAATGACACGAAGGCCATCATATGAGGATCTGATGATCTGCTTTCATTACTGGATTTGACCTTTTCACCGGACTTTCCGCAGCAGATTCCGAGCTTGCTCTCTGCTGTCATTACTGGATTTGACCTCTTCACCGGACTTTCCGCAGCTAGATGTATTCGCTGAATAAGTGAGTTATCTGCTGCATCAAGAGGGCAGAGTCCTGGCTCGTCTCTGCTCTCTTTACCGGACTGGACATTTACCTGGACTTTCCGCAGCTAGATATATTCACAGAGCCAGTGAATTATCTGCTGCACCAACCAACCATCTGTGACATGGGCAGCACGGTGGCTCAGTGCTTAGCACTGTTGCCTTGCAGTGCTGGGGTCCTGGGTGTGAATCCGCCCTAGGGCAACGCCTGCATTGAGTTTGTATGTTCTCCCCGTGCTTGCGTGGGTTTTCCCCGGGTACTCTGGTTTCCTCCCACAATTCAAAGACATACTTCCCTGACTTCAGATGGGAACTTCTTAAACACCTTGACTGAAGTTAATAAAGAAGTCAGTCAACATCAAGTAGTAGTGTATCTGAGTCTCTCTATAATTCTTCACAGAACTTAATAGATCAGAGGTGGAATAGCCAATATATCATAAGGGTTTTCCTGGATTACAATAACAGGGCTGCTTTCTTTCAGAAATGGCACCACACCTGTTTATAAGATATGTAAGACAGTGATGGGGAAAATCATGGAGGTAAGATATCTTTACCCCAGGTTTCTCTCATATGTGCACTGGGAACATGGTGTGTGTCAGTAGTGCAAAGCTCAGACTGTCACTACTGATCTCTTAGAAAAACCAAAAAGGCTTTTTTGGAATTGGATTGGGGAGAGTTGGCTGGATCTCCAATCCCTAGTCCAGTGATGGCGAACCTTTTAGAGACCGAGTGCCCAAACTGTAACCCAAAGCCCACTAAATTATTGCAAAGTGCCAACACGGCAATTTCACCTTAAATTAACCTGCTTCCCCAGCATCCCCCCTCTTGCTCGCAAGCAGCCTGCACCCCCATTCCTCCCTCTTGCAAGCAGCCTACATCCCACATCTCTCCCCCCCACACTACACTCTGCACCTCTCCCCCCACACTACACCCTGTATCCCACACTACACCCTGCATCTCTGCACCCCACAATACACCCTGCATATCTGCACCCCACAATACACCCTGCATCTCTGCACCCCACAATACACCCTGCATCTCTGCACCCCACAATACACCCTGCATCTCTGCACCCCACAATACACCCTGCATCTCTACCCCCTACACCCTGCATCTCTACCCCCCACTACACCCTGCACCCTACATACTGCACCCCATATCTCTCCTCCCCCACACTACACTCTGCATCTCTCCCCCACACTACACACTGCAACCCCACATCTATACCCCCCACATCTCTATCCCCCACACTACACTCTGCATCTCCCCCCACACTATACCCTGCACCCTACATCTATCCCCCCACACTACACCCTGCACCCTACATCTCTCCCCCCACACTACACCCTGCACCCTACATCTCTCCCCCCACACTACACCCTGCACCCTACATCTCTCCCCCACACTACACCCTGCACCCCACATCTCTAACCCCCACACTACACCTGTACCCTACATACTGCACCCCACATCTCTCCTCCCCCACACTACACTCTGCATCTCTCCCCCACACTGCACCCCACATCTCTACCCCCCACACTACACCCTGCACCCCACATCTAACCCCACTACACCCTACATACTGCACCCCACATCTCTAACCCCCACACTACACCCTGCACCCCACATCTCTAACCCCCACACTACACCCTACATACTGCACCCCACATCTCTAACCCCCACTCTAGACCTTGCACCCCACCTCTAACCCCCACACTACACCCTACATACTGCACCCCACATCTCTAACCCCCACACTACACCCCGAGCCCCACATCTCTCCTCCCCACACTACACCCTGCACCCCACATCTCTGCATGTTCCTCCACTGCTCGTGATACTTTTCTTCATGTGGAAGGAGCTTCTTACAAGCAAAGACACGCCTACCCTGTCATGTGACCTTATGACGTCAGAAGGTCCTTTCAGAGTACAGCATTTAGCATGTACTGTGTAAGCAGCGGTCCTGCGGACCGCAGCTTACACTGACAGCTTTCAGCTGTATGTGCATTTGCACATACAGCTGAAAGAAGCGATCGCTCACTAATGGGGAATCCTGGACCGGATTCCCCGTTAGTGAGATATGGTGACGGCGCGCGTGCCAACTGAGAGGGCTCTGCGTGCCATAGGTTCGCCATCACGGCCCTAGTCTATGTCTGTTTTTAGGACCAGGTTGCTGGTTAATCCTCTACACTTGCAGCATCTGCATAAAAGGGTGCATATACAGAGGTTGGGGGGCTCAGTGTTGGATGGATTCTGGAGGAGTTCGGTCTGGGGCTCTGTACTGTGCCTGTAAGTTAGCAAAACTTACTGAATATTGTGGTGTGTCCAGTACCTGGTAGAACTTGAGCTCAGTCGAGCAGGTTTTGTTTTCTTTATTGCTTAAGAAGGCTGTTGGTCTTGGACTATAAAAATAAAACACATGCACCCCATATTTGCTCTACAATCCATGCCCTGTGCTAGCACTTGTAGGCAGACTTCATTATGGTAAATAAAACTTACAGTAAAATAAGCACACACAGGCCCAGGTGGGTTCCCAGTGATCAGACTTACATTTTATTCAGGGTTATCTGACAACATACTTCCCGACCTTGAGTGCACACCTTGACACATAAAATAGCAGTGTATCAGAATCTCTTTAGAATTCTTCATAGACCTTAAAAGCAATGCTAAAAAATATCCGCAGAATAACTGCCAAAACTTGTGGCTTGCTTTCCCAGGAGAGTGGAAGCTGTTTCAGCTGCAAAAGGGGACCAACACTATATTAATTCCCATGGATTAAGAATGGGAGCCGTAAGGAAGGTCATGTGTGCTTCAGGATGAGGCTTTGGCTTCAGGGATCACAGGATCAGGCAGGTTTTAGAGTTCTGAAGATACCAGGATCAGGTTCAGGCTTTGGGGCTCACAAGATCACGCAGGTTTCAGTGTTCCCAGAAACTAGGCAGGTGTTAGAGTTCACTGTAATCATTGCAGTGTTGGGACCTGGTGGCAAGAGGCAAAATCCGCAGACAGGAAAACAGAACAGACAAACCCAGGACCAGCGATTAGGAACAGGACAACAGACATCATACATGAAGCAAACACAACCCTCCAGCCATGGCTGATGGGACAGGCAGGTTTAAATAGTCTGCCAAAAACAGTCAGTGGGAGTGCCATGCTGTCGCTTCCTGTGACTCCCCCCTGACATTAATTTAAAGGAGACCAAGGCTCCATTTTTCCCAGCGGTGCATGGACGCCATCATTTTGGGGTGGATCCATTGCCATGTCAGCCAGGAGACTATTGAAAGCTCTCAGGCTTGTCTGGCATACACTTCTATTACAGGCTGCTCTAAGCAGCGTGTAATAAAAGTGGCAAGCTTTTGCAATGCATTGTAATGCATTGTATTAGTGATCAGAACCCCTGGGGTTCAATACATTAGGCATCCTTGTCTTTTGAAAATGCCTGGTCTACAAACTTATAAAAATATTTTATAGCGGAGCGGGGAAAATTAAACAACCGCCAATTTTTCCACAGTTTTGTCTCACATAAAAAATTTGAATAAAAAGCGCTCAAACCAATATAAATCCCCCAGATTGCTATAAATAAAAAGCACATCTGACCTTGCAAAAAAAGACGCCTTATGGATCCTCGGACGCAGAAATATAAAAAAGTTAAGGGTTACCTTGTGCCTCGCCAAAATTCATTCGCTTTAATTAACACACAAGCAGACGTGCTCCCAGTCCGCCTTGACCAAGCTTCCTAATGCTAGTGAGGAACTTCGCGCGTACCTCGATGAAATGTACCTGGACACTCGAGACCGCGTTAAGAAATACTACTATGACAAATGCAGACAATCCCTAGCCCATCGACTTCAATCCTGCAACAACCTCACGTACATCCCCCAGCTTCTCGACGGATCAGGACGGACCGTCCATAAACCCTATGGACATTGCCGCAGTGTTTCGCTCCTATTACTGCAACTTGTATAACATTCGTGGACAGTATGCTGACCTAGCTACGGACTTTCTTCGTGAAAAATTTGGGAGTATGTTACTAACACGTGCCTCCCCACCATCGCTGACTCTGGTAAGGCCCTCCTCAACAAACATCTTACTGAAAAGAAGGTCTCTTCCACTATCCAATCCTCCCCGTCGGGTAAATCTCCTGGCCAGTCCCAGACCTACCAGCAGTGAAGAGGCCTCAGGGCTTTTCCAAAGATTGCGGCGTCAACTGTATCGACCTGATACAATTAAAAGAATTCATAAATATCAGATCGTTGGAGATCCGACACCCTCATGACCTGATATTAATGACCTAACCCCTCAATCACAGGTGGAGCATACATATTACGCTGGAGTATGCCACAGTGGAGCCCAGCTAAGGTGAGTATTTTTTTTTAATTTTACACACTTTCCCTGGCCTCTGATTATAATGAGTATAATAATCAAATCTGCTGGATTCACGTCAGGAGAGCCCTGGAATTTTTTGAATATTCATAATCAATCTGTCTGATTACGAAGCAATTCACCCAACACTAGTTTTAACCCTCCAAATTCTTCAATGAATTCACCCAAACTAGCCCCAAAAAATAAAAATCTTTTGTAATATGTACCAAATAGAGTCTATCTAAAAAGTCAATGGCACCCAGGGCTTTTATTTCTAAGGGTTTATTTATTTAGGGTGTCTATAATCTCCTTGTGACGTAAAAGGACATTTCTATACAAATGTGTCATTTCACACAAGCCTTTTTGAAACATTGTATGACACTCTGGTGAAATAAACACTGTTTCCCATTCTGTTGCTTCTCTTGTGGAAGCCTGGTGTATTTTGTGGCTAAACTGTGAGGTTTGATAAATGCCCTGCTAGTATCCATTTAGGGGTATATAGGGGTATAGAAAGTATTTTAATAGGTGGGAATAAATAAAATAAATAAATAAATTTAAAAAAAAATAAAAAAGAAGGAAGGAAAATTTGCTGCAATTTTACAGTTGGAGCTCCCCTCCCACTTCATTGAACCAACCCAGGCAACAAATAACTCACCCTATATATGGCCTTAATCTAACACGAAGCTGCTTAGCAGGACCCCTATTTCAAATTCACAGCAGATCTGGAGCTATTTGCTGGTGAAATGGCTATTCGGATCCCAATGTAGATCACAATTCCCGACAGCGTTTTTAACAGCAAATCGCTCCGAATCTGTAAGGGCTATCATGATGATCTTTGTATCATATTAAAGAGAAAGAGATTCTCTTCTTTAAAATTAATCCAAGATCATCTTAATAGCCCAAATCGATCCTGAGATATGGGGCTCTAAAATGTACTCCCACCTCTAGCCTCAGGCAGCATTTTAATGCTGCGTGAAGGAGGAAGGAGGGGGAAGAGCATAACTTGTATATGACCCCAGAAGGAGGGGTAGCATGGACTTCTGACCATGTTATCCCCCCTCCTATCAATCAGAGAGCATACTATACTTTTGCTCTCTGATTGTCACATAGAAGGATAATGTAATAACCCTCTGAGCCTAATCTGAGGGGTATTCTTATGTAATAGCCCTCTGAACATAACCAGGAAGTTTAATGGTGCTGTGACCCAGATGTTTACCATCATCCAGGTTGCAGAGCCAAAACACTTACACAACACATACACAATGTCATCGATAAAGTTTACATCTGACCCTGTTCTGTCCATACCAGATTTTTATAGAGTAAAATACGCTGACTGCCTCTCTAGTGATATCTGTTACACGCTAAAATAATTGCAATAAGGATTATCACTAGAGATGAATGTAAAAATTTCTACAATTTTTATAGGGGACAGAAAATTATATTCTTATATACGCTCCTATTTAATTTGCATTCACAAAATTGGTTGGCGCATTTCTGTGATTTTGTTGTAAAGATATATATATATATACATATATTTATATATATATATACAGTGCCTTGCAAAAGTATTCGGCCCCCTTAAACTTTTCAACCTTTTGCCACATTTCAGGCTTCAAACATAAGGATATAAAATTTTAATTTTTTTGGTGAAGAATCAACAACAAGTGGGACACAATCGTGATGTGGAACAAAATTTATTGGATATTTTAAACTTTTGTAAAATATAAAAAACTGAAAAGTGGGGCGTGCCAAATTATTCGGCCCCCTTAAGTTAATACTTTGTAGCGCCACCTTTTGCTGCGATTACAGCTGCAAGTCGCTTGGGATATGTCTCTAACACTTTTGCACATCGAGAGACTGAAATTCTTGCCTATTCTTCCTTGGAAAACAGCTCAAGCTCAGTGAGGTTGGATGGAGAGCGTTTGTGAACAGCAGTTTTCAGCTCTTTCCACAGATTCTCGATTGGATTCAGGTCCGGACTTTGACTTGGCCATTCTAACACCTGGATATGTTTATTTGTGAACCATTCCATTGTAGATTTTGCTTTATGTTTGGGATCATTGTCTTGTTGGAAGATAAATCTCCGTCCCAGTCTCAGGTCTTTTGCAGACTCCAACAGGTTTTCTTACAGAATGATCCTGTATTTGGCTCCATCCATCTTCCCATCAATTTTAACCATCTTCCCTGTCCCTGCTGAAGAAAAGCAGGCCCAAACCATGATGCTGCCACCACCATGTTTGACAGTGGGGATGGTGTGTTCAGGGTGATGAGCTGTCTTGCTTTTACGCCAAACATATCGTTTTGCATTGTGGCCAAAAAGTTCGATTTTGTTTTCATCTGACCAGAGCACCTTCTTCCACATGTTTGGTGTGTCTCCCAGGGGGCTTGTGGAAAACTTTAAATGAGACATTTTATGGATATCTTAGCGAAATGGCTTTCCTCTTGCCACTCTTCCATAAAGGCCAGATTTGTGCAGTGTACGACTCATTGTTGTCCTATGGACAGACTCTCCCACCTCAGCTGTAGATCTCTGCAGTTCATCCAGAGTGATTATGGGCCTCTTGGCTGTATCTCTGATCAGTCTTCTCCTTGTTTGAGAGGAAAGTTTAGAGGGACGGCCGGGTCTTGGTACATTTGCAGTGGTCTGATACTCCTTCCATTTCAATATGATCGCTTGCACAGTGCTCCCTGGGATGTTTAAAGTTTGGGAAAACTTTCTTGTTTCCAAATCTGGCTTTATACTTCTCCACAACAGTATCACAGACCTGCCTAGTGTGTTCCTTGGTCTTCATGATGCTCTCTGCGCTTTAAACAGAACCCTGAGACTATCACAGAGCAGGTGCATTTATACGGAGACTTGATTACACACAGGTGGATTATATTTATCATCATCAGTCATTTAGGACAACATTGGATCATTCAGAGATCCTCACTGAACTTCTGGAGTGAGTTTGCTGCACTGAAAGTAAAGGGGCCGAATAATATTGCACGCCCCACTTTTCAGTTTTTTATTTTTTACAAAAGTTTAAAATAACCAATAAATTTTGTTTCACTTCACAATTGTGTCCCACTTGTTGATTCTTCACCAAAAAATTAAAATTTTATATCTTTATGTTTGAAGCCTGAAATGTGGCAAAAGGTTGAAATGAAAAGTTCAAGGTGGCCGAATACTTTCGCAAGGCACTCTATGTGTGGTATGTAGGAATTCCTCACATCTTTCAGTTTTTTGGAAAGTACATTTTGTTTACAGAAAGGGATTACTTGAGCATGCAATTTAGTTGTAAATTTGATTTTTTTTGTGCAATTTTTAGTTTGAATAGTTTTTATTCAAGTTTTTTTTTTTTTTTTTTTCAAAGAATAAAGGTGAAATACAGTATTGACATATATCACGATGTACATTGGTATGCAGTACAGTATAGTATGCAAAGTAACATATTACTTTCTTTTTCAAAATACATCTGTAAGTCATACATCAATAAAAACAGATATGCAACATATTAACATAGTAAACCTTAACTATAACAGTAACTTTCAGGCACAGTCAGCGGGCTATCTTGAGTCATTCCTAGAACATGTTCCTCAGTTTCAACCTTCCCTTGGTTATAAGGTTTCTATTAGTGTGTAGACACCAAAACTCCGTTTTGTCATTTCTGAATTCCCCCCTTCCTCTGCCTCCTCTACCTCGAGGTTGGCCAGTTTGACAAATTTGACTGGTTTGACCCCCCCCCTCGCCCATTTATTGCAGTCATTGCATCAGTGCACCCCCCCCTCCCGGAGTTCCTGCGACCCCCCGGTTCTCTTTCAGAATGAATCGAGAGTAAATCCACGCTTCCCAGATTTTCTCAAAGCTGTGGAAAGAGTTATTTCCCAGGGCGATTATTCTTTCATAAGTGTATGTGCTATTTATGGCTGTTAACAAATCCGACATGAGCGGAGGAGCTACTGTCCTCCATCTTTGCACCAACATCAATTTGGCTATAGTCAGAATTTTGCAGATAAGTTCTTTGAGTGCCTTTAGTGCATTGGGAATTCCGGTTATCAGGATAGCCATGCTAGCGGTGTATGGGAGTTGGAAATCGAATAGCTCCGATAGCATCCCGAAGACCCCGTCCCAGAATCCTTGAATTATGGGGCAATTCCCCAAAATATGGATAAGGGATCCTCTACCCCCACATCCCCTCCAACAGTTCCCTGATTCAGAGGGATAGGCTAACTGTAGCATAATCGGGGTCCTATACCATCGTAATACTATTTTCATGGCCGTCTCAATGTGTGTGCTACACTTTAAGGATAGATGGAGCAGCCTAATTGCTTGCTGCCATTCCTCAAGGGTGAGAACTATCCCCAAATCTCTCTCCAAATACCGGAATGGGGTAGATCTAGTGAAGGTCGATATTCCGTCCATTTTGTCATACAGAAAACGCAATCCTCTCACCTTGGTAGAAAGCCAAGTGAAAAGGGCGCCACTGTGAGGCAAAAGTGTCAAGGGATGCTTAGACACGAAGTGCCATATTTGAAAAGATTTAAGGAAGTCGCCTATAGGGAGCCCGTATTTCTGTCTAAGGTCTGCAAACAATATAGGTTGTTTAGTGTCAGAATATAATTGAGAAATCTGTGTGATCCCCCTCAACTCCCAATCCGAAATTCTTAAGTCGTCGATTACCCATGACATTAGTGATAAAGGCATCTCAGAAATATGAAAGTGTTTCATAGGGTTAGCTTTCCCGTGCATTATCTTCCATGCCGCCAATGATGCAACCATGACCGGGGAGAAGGATCTAGGAGCTAAAATGTTCCAAAAGGGTAACCACAGCGCATCTTCCAGTTTTAGAGGAGCGATAAATGCCTGTTCTATGTGCAACCATGGAACTAATGTGTCCCTTGATTTCCACCTAGCACACTGAGTGACCAGTGAGGTTATATAGTAGTTTCTTATCAATGGAACTCCCAGCCCTCCTGCCTCCTTTTGTTTGAATAGGCAGCTTTTGTTGATTCTGGGTCTCTTCCCATTCCATACAAATTTTGATATCACCCTTTGTGTTGTTTCAAAAAAGGAAACGGGAATGGGTATCGGGAGCGTGCGAAACAAATATAAAAGCCTAGGTAGTAGTAACATTTTAAAGGCCGCTACTCAGCCTATCCAGGAGGGATCTGTTTTTGACATTCGCTCCGTCTCTTCTTGTAATAGTTTTAACATTGGTATATAGTTACTTCTATAAAGGGTCCCTGGGGACGTTGTCATCTGTGTCCCCAGGTATTGGACATTGTCCTCCCTCCAGTCAAAGTCATAATTCGACTTCATTTGATGAAGTGAAGAAGGAGTGTCATTCAAAGGTAGCGCCTGTGATTTGGCCATATTCAATTTGTAAAACGATAGTTGCCCAAACTTAGTAATAATATCCATTAGGCGGGGGGACAGAAGTTAGTGGCTTAGACAGGGTGATAATAATATCATCAGCGTAGAGCGATATAAGATGAGTTTTATTCCCTATATCATTGCCCCCTATGTTGGTATCTAGTCTGAGCATTTGGGCCAATGGTTCCATGGAAAGAACAAATATCAGGGGCGACAGGGGGAATCCCTGTCTGGTCCCATTTGTTATCAGAAAAGGGTCTGATACTACTCCATTAGTGAACACTCTCGCAGAAGGCGCGGAGTATAGTGCCTCTATCGCCCTCAAAATAGCTCCAGAGAACCCCATATTTCTGAGCACCGAGAAGGCATACGACCAGCAAATGCGATCAAACGCCTTCTCAGCGTCCAACGCAAGGATCACCACCTCCACTTTCCTACCGTCAATGTAATGCATGAGGTTCAAAATGCGTCTGGTTTTATCATAAGATTGCCTCCCCTTGACAAATCCCACCTGATCATTATTTATCAAGCTCGGGAGACAGGCTGCTAATCTGCTTGCTAGTAATTTGGCATAGATTTTCAGGTCGGAATTTAACAAAGAGATAGGTCGGAAGTTTTGGGGCTCAGTGGTCGGTTTTCCCGGCTTTGGTAGCGTAACCACCAAAGCCTCTTGGTTCTCTTTTGGGAGGGTACCGGAATCCATTGCGGCCGCCAAAAAGGACAGCAGCGGGTCTTTCAGGATTGGGAAAAATTGTTTGTAGTATTCATTGGTAAGGCCATCAGGGCCCGGAGACTTGTGAGATGGCAGCGATTTGATAACTGACAACAACTCCTCTGAAGTAATGGGTGTGTTCAAAGAGTCCAGTTGTGACTCGGTGAGCTTGGGTAATTGGGCAGCTACAAGAAAGCGTTCAATGTCATCGCTCGCTGGGGGAGCGACCGCTGTGTCTTCCACGATATTGTAGAGGCCTTCGTAAAATGACCTAAAGGCATCAGCTATGCCCCTAGGGTCATATATTTTATAAGTGCCATCTTTACTATGAAGGAATTGAATTCTAGATTTCGCATGTTTTTGTTTGAGTTTGGAGGCTAGGAGTTTGCTTGCTTTATTGGACTGAGAATAATATGTAGCTTTGGTCCTTTTTAGATGTTTCTCATATTTATGCAATAAACAAGCTGTCAGTTGGTGGCGTAATGTCATCAATTTTGCTGCATTGGATGGAGAGGGAGACTTTTTATTGCTATTGTCGATGGATTTAATTTGGTGGAGCAATCTATCTATCTCTGCCAGTCTACTTTTCTTTTCTATATGCCCCAGGCGAATGAACGTTCCTCTAATAAAGGCCTTATGAGAGTTCCACAGGACATCAGGGCCAGGGGCAGAGGGGGCATTAATCATAAAGAATTCCTTCAGATCAGTCTCTAAAGTTGCTTTTAATTTCGGTTGTGACATTAAGAATTCGTTGCACCGCCATACAAACGCTCTTGGGCATTCATATTTTTCCGCTAGGGTTAAGGTTATTGCTGCATGATCTGACCAGGTGATTACTGAGATATCAGATTGCAAAACCATAGGGAGACTGGATTGCTCAAGTAAAAATAGATCTATCCGTGAATAACTATTATGTGCAGAAGAAAAGTAAGTATAATCTCTCTCAGTATTGTGGAGGATACGCCAGGCGTCAAATAATTCATGGTGCCATAACGCTTGCGAGAGAGAAGGGCGGCGTGTCGACACACCAGAAGTTGTGTCTACCATCGGGTCCGGAGCCACATTAAAGTCTCCCATCAATACTACACATCCCTGCTTCCTTTTTGCTACCGCTTTTGCCAGTCTACCCAAGAATGCCACTTGTTTCCTGTTGGGGGCGTAGGCTGATACCAGCGTATAGGTAATATTATTGAGACTACAATTTAGTATTATAAATCGTCCCCCAGGGTCTGCGTATTGTGACAGTAGTTGGAACGCTACCGAGTCCCTAATTCCAATCAATACCCCTCTACGTTTTGAGGAATAGTGAGCATGAAATACATTTGGGTACGCTGGGTGTTGAAGGCGAAAGGCGTCCACCTTCAAAAGGTGGGTCTCCTGCACTGCCAGAATGTCACAGCCTTGATCCCGTACCTCGCGCCATAAATTGGCCCTTTTTTGAGGAGAGTTCAACCCTCTGACATTCATGGACATAATTTTAAGCACCATAGTACACAGTCAGAAATGCATTAAGAGTCTTACCACACTTGCCCATACCAAAGGATGTCCCTGTTTTCAGGAGGCGAGAATGTCTACACCAATTGTATTCATTTTGCCCAGTGTGCCAGAACCAGAACCAGAAAGGAAACAAACCATAAAAACTACAGAACCGATGGGCGACCCATCTTAGCTGCAACAAAAGAAAAAAAAGAAGAAGAAAGACAAACAAAGTACAGCGGACCAGCAGCTGTCGTGATCTTTGGGGGACAAGTTCAACATCCGTGAACATATGGAATCCAAGATAGGTGAGTCTCTAGCTTTGTAGTCCTCTTTGTGGACGTCTTTGGGTTTTCGCTTGGCGCCACCCATCCGATATTGGACCGGGTGGGTTGTGGAGTGGAGGATCAACCATCGGAATATTCCATGCGCTTAACAATTTTTTCCCTTCCTCCAGTGTCTTGATAACATGTACCGAATTATTACGGGAGATGATCACCCGGACCGGGAAACCCCATTTGTATAGAATGTGATGCTGGCGTAAGGCTGCGGTAAGAGGGATAAATTGTCGCCGGATTTGTAATGTCGTGGCTGAGAGATCTGAATAAATAGAAATCTTGTGATATGGGTCAGGTAGTCGGTCCATCTTCCTTGAGGTCATCAAAACCAGCTCTTTAGTATGGTAAAAATGGATTTTTGCCAGAACATCCCTGGGTACTGTTTCATCTAAATGTGAGGATCTCGGAACTCTGTGAGCCCTATCAATAGTTAAGTCCATTTCCATGAGATTCGGTAATAGCGATCTTATCATATCTTGGAGGAAAACAGTTAAGTCTTTTGGAGGTACTGATTCTGGGATCCCTCTAAACTTTAAGTTATTTCTTCTGGAACGGTCTTCTAAGTCGTCTATCTTAGCTTTAAGAAAGGTCACATCCCGTTCCACGTCGTAGTGCGCATCTATAAGCACATTATGTGATGCAGCAAATTCCGCCATTTTAGTTTCAACATGTACCGTACGACTTTTTAACTCTTGAAGATCTTTATCTAGTGGTTTCACCATCAGGGACATGTCTGTCTTTAATGACTTACAAAAGGCCATAAGCATATTTTTCATAGAAGCTTCAGTTAACAAACTTTCCGTCGCCGGGATATCTGCAAAGAAATCAATAGCTGGGGGTGTATGTGGTATATTGTCGCTCACCTCTTCTCCTTGCAGACCAGCGCTCTGTAATTTGGGCTTTTGCCTCACCGGACTCGCGATTGCTGTGTTCCCAGGCTTGCTGCAGTTGTAGGCCCTGCGGTGCCATTTTGGGTAGGCCCTGCGGCGCCATTTTGGCTAGGCCCGGGATCTGCTCCCGTCCCGGCCCGCCGGGGAGGGAGATCCATGCGATCCGGAGTCCGCCCGCTCCATCAGCTGATGCAGAGACGGGGCCGACAGCGCTCTCCTCTGCGCGGACAGCGAGAGAGAAAGCGCATCCTCCGGAGGGTCACCAGAAGGAGTCGAGACTCCGGAGGTCACTTCAATGCGGGGGCCGTCGCCATCTTGCTCCTCTCCTCCCCCCGTGAGAGAAGAAGAAATCCAGGATCTTCTGCGGCTTCACCACCGATTTGCGCTTCCTAGGCATCTTCCCAGGTAAGTTCCCGTTCCTAGGGTAGTTTTAGAGTATCACTCCACGGGCTAGTCGCTGTGTAAATGTCGCTAGCTGAGACTCAGGCTGGGAGCTCAGAAACTATGCAACCATGTCGTATCGCGGCTAGGCTCCGCCCCCTTTTTGTGCAATTTTTGCTTGTAATCTCTGTTTGCTACAAAGTTACATGATGGTGGTTGTATATATGAAATATTAAGTTATGTTTTTATATACAGTATTCTGTGCAATCTCAAAAAAGTTAGATTTTGGTATTTAAGTCACAGTTTGCTATGTACAGTATAGATTTTTAACATATTAGTGAAAAACAGCAAAATATTGCTTGTCTTCTGTATCAGTGTTTTTGAGAGTACGAGCTTTTTTTGTAGTTGATGTTTGCTGTATATATAAATCGTGTACACTTGAATATGAGTTTTAGGTGGAAATATATGTTTTAGTGCATTTTTTCAAAACATTTTTAGTGTTTGTCACAAAGTTACATGAAGGTGGACATGGTTATTGATAACCCATTGAGACACATGTAATCTTCAGGTTGTCTACTTTCAAGAAATATGTAGGGTTTAGGGGTGCACTTTCTTTTCACGGTGTGTAATCCCTACTTTTTATAGGATGATACTTTTTTAACTTTTCCATCTTCAAAGCAGATTTTTGTTCCTTGAAGTTATGGTGATTTTATGAAGATAAGTGCATGCAGGTGTAGGCCTTAGTGATATTAATGAATTCTGCACATGTTGAAATCATATTTTTAGGAGGTGTGGTGCAGATAACTTTTAGTTTGGTTTCCACTTTTAGCAACTTATATCAATATATTTGCTTTTTTTTTTTTGTAAAACATACTCTTTAAATTCAAATTGCATGAAGGTGACTGTTCGTTTACAGTACCAAGCGACATTTTGACAATGATGCAGATATATTGTTTCAAAAAATGTATAGGTATGGGGGGTTAGTATAATTTTTTAACGTTGCAATTTAGGTTTTATTTGTCTATTTCAAAACTGTGAAAATTGCCCTGGCTACCAGAGGTGCAAAATATCCAGTTACCCCAGGCAGCAAAAAGTTAAAATTCGCATGTGTGCCGACCATACAGTGATATTTTTCGAATGTTTGCCACAGATTTTGGAAAAAATATTTGCCACATTTGCACCTATTGTAAGTGCCACAGAACTTATTTACTAGATAATCATTATTTTGAAATTTTGGAAAGGACAGCACTACAGGTCTATCCTAACTAGCTGGCTCATGTACAATAGTGTTTTTACTTTTCAGTTTTGTTTTTCTTAGAATGTATTAGAATACCAATGCGTGCCAATGCGTTGAGGCAGTTTTGCAATTGTTGCAGAAATGTCTGCAATTGTCCCATTTAGTTGAATGGAACTTGCAGAAATGTATGGGCTTCCCACCAAAACAACCTAATTTAGATGAATATGTCACTGGAAAAAATCTGCCATGTGTGACTTTGCCTTGCTGTCTGTGCATTTAAAAAGCATAGCCAGCTGGTATGGCATAACAGGCATTATTCTAGGACTGCCCTGTTGTTAGGCCCGAGCTGTCCCTTAAAACCATCAGCTTGAATTCTATCATGGCTTCACAAGGGTGAAATGGTTATAGAGGTGTCGATTATCAATCTCAACGGATGTGCCCTGTGATCACAGAGAAGTAAGCACTAGATTACAGCATCACACAACTAAGTGTGCACAGCGCCAAGGGGTTCACTATTACTAATGTATATATTGTGGAACATGCGCCAATGTATCATTTTAATTTTATCTTTCGTTTTCTTGAGGCCACTTCTAATGGAGAGGCAGGTTACATGAGTGGGGCCATGACATCTTTACACAATGGATCCATAGAAATAGCCTAGCAACTATTGATGACATCACAATGGCTTAGAACCCTGCATGGAAGGCTGATGATGTCACAATCAGCTCCTGCCTGTAAAACAGGTGAAGGGCCTGACCACAGCCACTTTTCTCTTGTGTATCGCAGACGCTAGTTGTGTTGCAAAACCTCTGCTAGAAAGCTACACACGTGACAGAAAATTTCAACGCCGTCTACTGGAGAGAGAAAAACAAGGTAAGTTTCAACTTATGCTATTGATAGGTCACAGTGATCAGAACACAGAGAGGGGATTGGTGGGGCTCCAAATGCTGGAGAACTCAAAGTTTTAGGGTATCTAGCTGGGGTGGGGATACTGGAAGCAGTAGTCCAACAGTGTCTGAATGGCCACAGATTGCTGAGCACTGCTGTGTGGTCATCTCCTGCAGCGCTCCTCAGGGCCATGATGTGAATAATGGAATAGGTACCAATATATCATAAGGTAGTGAAATTCATAGGACCTGGTAGCTTCAGGAATTCATGGAAACCCTTTGGGAAGACAGCTCCATCAAAAACTGTTACATAAAGCAATGTCTTCTGATTTTCCGATAGTCCAGGTCATGTTGTGCTTCTGCTCTGGACTATCAGAATCTGCACTATATGAAATGAACTATATTGATAGTAATGAAATGTCATCTAATCTTTTCCCATGTTGTATCTCTCTAGTGTTTATAGACTCAGGCCTGTGAATATGGCATCTCTCCATGACGACAAACAGACAACTCCATTGCTGATGGAGAATGTGGATGAGGAAAAACAAATAGGGACTCATTCACATCAAATGGATGAAGAAAAGGGCAATTGCCCCGAACCACAGGACACGCATGCGCTGACTGGAGTCTCCTACATACGCTCCGTCATCACTGTAGCGATTCTCTCCTATATAAACCTCATAAACTACATTGAACGCTTCAGTGCCGCAGGTATGTGGGGGAGGGGTAAACGATGTTATTTCTGGTGGTGAGATTTATCAGGCCCATAGCTGTGAAGGTGCCTAGAATAGGTCACCCACGGCCTGGGATTTGTACCAAATGTAATGATCTTTGTGCCTGTTTGCTGTGCTCACCTATTACCACAGATCTGTCATAGCGTATAATGAGTTGTCCTCTCTCTTTCCATCTGACAGGGGTGCTGCCAGAGCTGCAAAGAGCCTTCAATATGAGCGACAGTGTATCCGGCTTGTTACACACAGGTATATTTTACCATAAAATCATAGTCTGTAAATCACCTGAAAGTCACCATTGTGAGGACTAAACCAATATTCCAGAGATGTCGGTCAATCTATTCACTGGATTCTCAAGACATCACAGAGGAACAAGTATGTGAATATGGATCCCTATTGGTATAGTTCACAAAATGGCTGCCTGCAAATCTTTATTGTTATCTGGGCAGGAGGGGATTAGATTCAGGAGTTAATGACATTTACTTATAGTAATAATGTCTTTAAGCAATAACTTGTTACGCTGACACATTGTCCAGTCACCTCTTCTCTTTCTCCCCCCTTAAGTATTCATCGGCAGCTATATGCTGTTAGGCCCGGTCTTTGGCTACATTGGCGACCGCTGGAATAGGAAATACATAATGTGCGCAGGAACCTTATTCTGGTCCATCATGACCCTGTGCATCTCATTCATTCCCAATAAGGTAAAGATATATACCTCAGCTACCATATCTCTGTATGACCAGGTAGACTTGCCATGAAGGCAAAAAAAAAATCACAAAAGATTGACTGATTTTTTTTTTTCTGTCTCCTTTTAATTTTTATTTTTGACAGTATTTTCTGCTCCTCCTGATAATGAGAGCATTGGTTGGGGCCGGAGAGGCAAGTTTCTCCACCATCGCCCCCTCCGTTATTGCTGACCTCTTTGTGGCAGACCAGCGTAGTCGCATGCTTTCAATCTTTTACTTGGCTATACCTGTTGGCTGGTGAGTATCCTGTGTAAATATATAGACTTTGTGGAGAACTTATGACCAGACGATGTAGAAATTATGACCGCTTCATTTCTCTTACAGTGGCCTTGGATACATTATCGGCTCCAAAGTAGTCAGTGCTGCAGGTGGAGACTGGCACTGGGCCTTCCGGGTAAGTAAAAGGCTTTAATCCTTTTGTTTTTGATGGATTCAATCTCTAATTGACAATTATAATTTCTCACTAGGGGGTCCCTAATATTATCTAGTGAAAGTTAAAACCACCAATCACCATAAAACAATTTATATACAGTCATTTCCATACAGTCTTCATGGAGCCACTTCCACATTTGTATTGCCTGTAAACTTGGAGCCACTTTGAATCTATTTCCTAAACTTGTCCCTGGTCGCTTCCACTTTGTGATGATCCCAATATCCCAATATTTATATCTCATTTCTATCTATCTATCTATCTATCTATCTATCTATGTAACGTACAATGTCTTCTTCCTCCTCCACACAGGTCACCCCTGGTCTGGGCGTAATTGCTGTCCTGCTTATACCTGTCTTTGTGAAAGAACCGCCAAGAGGAGCCGCAGACAGGAAGAACAACAACAAATCCGTCAGCTCCAATAACTGGATGTCGGATGTGAAGAAACTATTCAAAAAGTAGGTGTTTTCTGTGTAGTGGAAGTCGGAAGCGATCCTCCTTGTGATTTTTGTGATTATTAAATGCATCTTTTTTTCACTCTCTGCAGTGCGAGTTTCCTGTTTTCCACTCTTGGATGTGCGACTGTAGCGTTTGTAGCCGGCGCCGTAGGTCTCTGGGCTCCTTCCTACCTGGCACGTGCACGAAGCCTCTTACTAGAGAGGGAGCCTTGTCAGACTGGAACGTGCACCTATAATGACAGGTATGCATTTCTTCTCCCTGCGCTGTGGAATGACTTCTGTTAAGTGTCTTCCTAGAAGATACATTAGATGAAGCATTTATCATACTCATATTTATTAAATAAGGTTTTCTTGAAATTTCTTTACTAACCTTCATCAACACTTTTCTTTGCAGTCTGATATTTGGCGTGCTTACAGTCGTCTCCGGCATCCTTGGAGTTGTAGCAGGGGTGGAGATCAGTAAAAGATACAGAAAAGTCAATCCACGTGCAGACCCGTTGGTCTGTGCGTGTGGCATGATAAGCTCCGCCCCTTTCCTGTTCTTGGCCTTGGTTCTGGCAGATATCAGTCTTGTGGCCACTTATGTAAGTACCTGAAGTATCCACTTACTGGATTCTGGATCTATTTATTCCTTGGTACTGTATATTGGCGTTGGACAGGTTTAGCTTTGTACTTCCACGTTCCAGCGCTTGTATTGTGGGTTATACTAATCCCCCAAATGTTTCACCTCTGCAGGTCTTCATATTCATCGGAGAGACATTCCTTACATTCAACTGGGCCCTTGTGGCAGAAATCCTCCTGGTGAGTTCTAACAAGTCATGAAATGATATTTTAGTCAGTCTTCAGTCTGCCCTTCTTTACCCATCAGATGCTCCTTGTCGGTAGATTGGGCTGTTTACTTTTTATGTTTTTAATATTTTTTCATTATACTATGCGGTCACTTTGTACAATGGCTCTTGTTTTTTTGCCTTCGATGGTTCCCTTCTGCCTACTCACAATATCCTTTTATTTCAGTCAGTGGTTCCTCCTACAAGAAGATCTACAGCACAGGCTATGCAGGTTACTGTGTCCCACCTGCTGGGCGATGTCGGGAGCCCCTACCTCATTGGATTTGTAAGTAGTTGTTACATATTGCTTCCTGATTATTGTATATACACATCACTTTTACCTTGCTGGTTCCCTGTGTAAGTATGAGGCCCCAGGTTGCAGAAATGCAGCATTTTTATTGCAGATTTTGCTGCGGTTTTCTTTTAGCTAAAGCCAAGAATGGCTACAAAAGGAATTTGAAATGTATAGGAAGTTCTTATACTTTGTACTTTTGCTCAATCCACTCCTGGCTTTGGCTCAAAAAACCGAAACAAAACCTGCAACGAAAAAAGCTGCATTTCCGCAACCTGGGGCCTTAGCCTAAAGCTGTATTTTTCTACCTCCCTCCATGTTTACAGAGAGCACTCACAAAGTTCCCCAGCAGTGCATGTACAGCATTGCAACAGTACACACGCAGCCTCAGTACAGCACACATACAACACCCACACAGAATATATATAGAAATTATATAGAAACAAACTATTAGTAACTTGCAAACCTGACAGTAGAACACCAAAGACAAAACCTCCTGGTGCTATGCATTAGATTATTTGCTCCAGGAGGATGCCGCATGTCTCCAGCTCCAGCCAATGTGTAATACTGGGGCTGAGAGCCAGTGCTGCTCATAGTCTGTAGGATGGAAGCTCCTCCACTAAATACGGTGCAGTGCTGCTGCTGCCACATGTTTGTCTGGCCACCAGATTTCCTAACAAGCACATAGCGGTTACTGTTGGGAAAAACCTTTATGCTTTTTTGTATTTTTGATCTTTACTAACTATACATGTATTATTAATCAAGTATTTATCACCTCTCATACTCAGATATCTGACCTGATCCATGGAGGAGGGGCAGAATCCATTCTCTCAAAATTCCGCAGCCTGGAGTACGCGCTCCTGACCTGTGCATTCATGGAAGTTATTGGAGGAGCCTTCTTTCTGGTGACCGCCCACTTTATTGAGAAGGGTCGCAAGGAGGCAGAAATGGAGAATGAAGGTGAGTGCAGAAATATCTTTAATGTCCTCTCAGTTCTTTAGCAGAATTACAATAAAGCCCTGCCTTGGATTCTCATTGGCTCTATAGTCACAAATGTGAAATCCAGCATCTTTCTAATATCTGCAGATTAGTCTGTGTCTTGCACGCTTTGCATGGATCACTTCTGCTGTGAATAATATGGTGCCTCTGTGATAATGTTAATCCTCTTCTCTTCATCCCTTAGGTTAGCCCCACCATCATGACCACTGGAGGCGAAAACTCTCCTGCAAGACAATGACACGAAGGCCATCATGTGAGGATCTGATGATCTGCTTTCATTACTGGATTTGACCTTTTCACCGGACTTTCCGCAGCAGATTCCGAGCTTGCTCTCTGCTGTCATTACTGGATTTGACCTCTTCACCGGACTTTCCGCAGCTAGATGTATTCGCTGAATAAGTGAGTTATCTGCTGCATCAAGAGGGCAGAGTCCTGGCTCGTCTCTGCTCTCTTTACCGGACTGGACATTTACCTGGACTTTCCGCAGCTAGATATATTCACAGAGCCAGTGAATTATCTGCTGCACCAACCAACCATCTGTGACATGGGCAGCACGGTGGCTCAGTGCTTAGCACTGTTGCCTTGCAGTGCTGGGGTCCTGGGTGTGAATCCGCCCAAGGGCAACGCCTGCATTGAGTTTGTATGTTCTCCCCGTGCTTGCGTGGGTTTTCCCCGGGTACTCCGGTTTCCTCCCACAATTCAAAGACATACTTCCCTGACTTCAGATGGGAACTTCTTAAACACCTTGACTGAAGTTAATAAAGAAGTCAGTCAACATCAAGTAGTAGTGTATCTTACTCTCTATAATTCTTCACAGAATTAATAGGCAGGTTTAAATAGTCTGCCAAAAACAGTCAGTGGGAGTGCCATGCTGTCTCTTCCCGTGTTTCAATCAGACTCCCCCCTGACACCTAATTTAAAAGTGACCAAGGCTCCATTTTCCCAGCGGTACATGGACACCACCATTTTGGGGTGGATCCATTGCCCTGTTATCCAGGAGACTATTGAAGGCTCCCAGGCTTGTCTGGCATACACTTCTATTACAGGTTGCTCTAGGCCTTATGCATCCTCGGACGCAGAAATATAAAAAAGTTATGGGTTACCTTGCGCCTCGCCAAGATTTATTCACTTTAATTAACTCACAAGCAGACGTGCTCCCTATCCGCCTTGACCAAGCTTCCTAATGCAAGTGAGGAACTTCGCGCGTACCTCGATGAAATGTACCTGCACTCTCGAGACCGCATTAAGAAATACTACTATGACAAATGCGGACAATCCCTAGCCCATCGACTTCACTCCTGCAACAACCTCACGTACATCCCCCAGCTTCTTGACGGATCAGGACGGACCGTGCACAACCTTATGGACATTGCTGCAGCATTTCACTCCTATTACTGCAACTTGAATAACATTCGTGGACAGTATGCTGACCTAGCTACGGACTCTCTTCATGAAAAATTTGGGAGTATGTTACTAACACGTGCCTCCCCACCATCGCTGACTCTGGTAAGGCCCTCCTCAACGAACATTTTACTGAAGAGAAGATCTCTTACACTATCCAATCCTCCCCGTCGGGCAAATCTCCTGGCTCAGACGGGTTCACTACCTTATTTTATAAGCGTTTCCGGGACCTCCTCTTCCAGAACCACCTGAAAAGAGGTGGTGAAGTGAGATCTCCTGTGTCATTTTCTCAAGGCCACCAGAACGATTATTCCCAGGCACTGGCGTAGCTTTGCTCCGCCTACCCTGGTTGAATTTCTACAAGAGCTTCTCCTTATCCGGAAAATGGAGGCCCTGGTGAGGACTTACCTGATGCCTCCAAGTTTGAATCCCTCTGGCGGCCGTGGCTGGTGTTTCAGGAGTCTACTGAGTTCTCTTCTTTCTTTTACTAATCTGGGGATATCTTGTGCTTCTCTTTTGGGAGGCTGGCCGTTTGCCTCTGTATCTCCCCTATTTTCCCCCTTCTCCCACTGACTCCACCCCCTCAGTGTGTCTTTCTTCTGTTCCCCTTTTACAGAGGATGGTGTTCTGGCGGTCTCATGGGGTTGGACCTCCCTTCATCTTGGGATGGTTACTCAATTGTTGGTTTGTGACTCTACTCACCTCCTCAACGTTATTGTCCTTTTCATTCCTATCTTCTATGCATTTGGCAGAATACACCTTCTGCCTTAATCACTCTTTTATGCTCTTCATTTGTTTGAGAGGTTTGCATGCCTCCACACATTTTGCTTGTTTTGTCTTTGTTTCCTTTTATTATTTGCAAAAATCTTAAGAAACATTCACTACACATAAAGAATATTAGGTGTCAGAATATGGCGACTCCAAGGAAACTGTTCTTTATTTTTTTTGAATTTTTTTATTTTATTTAAAGGAGACATGTTATTTTGGCTGCAAAGTGAATGTCGTAAAAACAAGGCCCGTAACAAAATCGTGCAAATGCGTTGTTTTCTCCAGGTATACCCAATTCTGAGTAAACTTCCCAGTGCATTGTATGGAATATTAAATGGTACCACTATGAAACATAATTTGTCTCGCAAAAAAATAAGCCCTCGTATGGCTTTGTAAATGGAAGAATTAAAAAGTTATGGCTTTTGGAAGGAGAGGAAAGGATTGAAAAATGCCTGCGTCCCGGGGGGGGGGTTTTTTTTGTTGATGGGAAATGGGGGGGTTTTTTTTTTTTTTGGTGTGGTGGTCTTTTTGGGGGGGGGTGGGAGTATTATCCCTCCCGCAACAGACTCTGGTGCTGACCTGTGTGTATAATGGGACCTGAAGCCTTCGCTGAAGGGAAGAGTGGGAACATATATGAAATATATCAGTGCCTCCACCCAGGATAGAGCCTCTGTATTACAGGGAGGATCTCTTCCTGGGACTTGCCCATGAAGTGCAGTTAGTAGCCTTAACAAGGATCACTGTACTAATCTCACAGTCTAAAGAATACATACAAATACCACATCAAGTTATAACAGTAGCTTTATAAGAATCAAAAGGGTAATAGTACATATATACAATATGCTCAGAACACAGCAGTACTACAACAGTCCTGTGGATGACTGTGGATCCTCGGATTTTTCCAGGAGATGACAGACAGTCGATCAGGAGATGATGATGATGATGAGATCTTTCACAGGCAGCAAACAGGGCGACAGTAACGGTAGTAGATGCAGGCCTGACTACCCTAACACTGAGTCCTTAACCTGACAGCTAAACTACTAGTGCAACCGGGCCTCTAACTAGCTAGTTGGCCATCGGAAGCCTAACCTACTAGGTTCTGTGAGTATATAGGGGTAACACATACCGAACTATATACTCAGAAATAAAGTGGAACAGGTGGCTCTGAAATAAGGTAGAGCAGCTTCACTAGCCGATCTCAAGGATATAGATTCTTAAATATCTACTTATCTATTCCTTAGGATTACACCTACCTCTTGCCTTAGACTCCCACAGACATAACATGTCTCCTCACAGCAGCTCTGCCCCACATGTCTCTGACTCACTGTATTTACAAAACAAACCCTGCACTGAATGCCTGTGGTCTCTGAAGCCAAACTGCAGGGGCAGAGAGGCTAGATACATTATATACTAGTAGAAATGGCAGTTCCCTACAAAAGTCATGCTTCCATCTTGGGTGCTGGTGTTGGTTTTATTGTATTTTTGATGGCAGACAGATAGGATAATTGTAGTGTCCCAGTACACTCCTTCCTGCCATGATAGGAGTAGTTGTCGTATGGCAGAGGGTTTCTCACAATGTACCAATACTGGGTATCACTATGTATGTTATATAATCTGTATTTCCTGTGTGAATACACTGTGTTCATTGCCATGTACTACTTTGCTGACACCTGTGGTTCACTGTATGTAGGTGCATGTGATGGTAGGATCCCATCACTCCATACACAGAAGGAGAATAAATTCACAGACGGTGAATCAGAACCACTAATATAAAACCTGAAATCACAGAATTGGTCCCAAGCAAAGAAAATAAAATATAACTTTTAATAAATAACCACTAAAATATCCAACCCAGTTATAAATAATCGACCTATCTAAATATGCAAATATACACACAAGGTTGAAGAGAGCATATTCAACCTAATAAACAAAGTTGATCTCAGACAGTGGAAAGAGGTCTAAATGCTAAATTGACTCTAGATAAATATAAATGTTGACCAAGTATGTCAATAAAGCTACATAACCTCATATCCTCTCCACACTTAAACTGTTGATATCAACTAAAATATACAAGCCCTCTATTGTCAAATAATGCTCCTATGAGACATTCCTGTCCCCAGACAGCGTCTCAAACTACCTCTACGCGTTTCCCCTTTCTATAAAGGTTCATCAGGAGTTAATAATGTGAACTGAGACTAAGATATGTCCCAAGAAAATCTACAGATGCACTGATGCAAAGATGAATGAAGACGCGGTTAAAACCACGATTCCTGGAGCTCAGATGGTAAGCTCCAGTACTGTTAAGCGGTCGACGCTGAAGCTCATACGTTTGAATGTGATATAGACATGTGTGAGCCAAAACCACACCCCCCAATGATGTCACTGCCAATCAGGGCTCTCCACATAGAGCAGCCTATCACTGGCCAGTTAACAACAGATACTGAGGAGTAGGTAAATAATAATAATACATATGAAGGATCAGAGATAGAAAAGAAACCAAAGAATACCACCATATAGAAAAAACAGATGTAAAAATAATACTCATATAGATGAAACTCAGGTACATATATTCTACAGATAACAGCGGAGCCAATAATACCAATTTCACTATAGACCACTTAAAATATGGTCAAAGTGAAAAACTCAATTGTAGATGTTGAATCTGCGGACAAAGATACAAAATACAATAATTAAAAAAAAAATAAAAAATTTTGAAAAAAAAAAAAAAAAAAAATTTTATTTCTCTTTTTTATTTTCTTTCCCCTTGCTATTCTTCTAGAGTTGTGTAAGCCCTAATATAAGAAATTATTACACAGAAGGAGCTTCTGCAGAGAAGCTTCTAGCAAGCTGTGGGTGGAGACTTTAGCCCAGCCTCCCTTTTTAGCAGGGGACAGAAAACGAGTCCAGCCATGTTCTGGAGAGTGTAGTGGGTGAGGTAACTTCACCTCCAGCTAGGCCAACACCAGGCAGTATTTTCAGATTACTCCTGCCAAACCTAGGAGCTGCATGGTGAATCTCACGGCCCATGTGAGCTACAGATTCTCCTAGGACCTTTCACCAGTCCATACAGAAGGGATAACAAGCACACTTCTATTGCCTTCAAGAAGGAGTGAACCCTGACAGAAAGGAGCAGCTATAAAGGAGCCTTTCTGCATTCCTGGACCTTAAAGTAGGCCTACGGTCAAGTCCAGTGTTCCGTGGTTTCCAGGCCACGTGTCTCTTAGGTCCGTGTCCGGCTACCGGATACCACGGCCCAGTAACCGTGAGTAACTACCTTTAACCCAAATTAGTCACCCGCCAGGAGTCAACTGGTGAAGATCCCTTTTCTGTAGCTATAAATCTGGAATGTGTCTCTTCAAAATCCTAAAGTACAAAAATCTGAGGAAAGCTGTGTGTCAGCCTCAGCTCTTACCGGTCAGTTTGCAAGGGAATCCTCCTCACATGCATCCCACTGTATTGTACATGAGAGACTGTATTGCTGTAAGATATGGCTGCACTTTATGGAAATGCTCCTCAGTAAAGAAACTTTTGGTTAACAAAGGACTGTGTCTTTTGCTATTCTACTTTCGAAAATTGACTTGCTGTGTGTCCATGAGAGGTGCCCCACAGTCTGGACCTCCACTACAGCTACCGTGACCACTTCAATAGCTCAACTACCAGAGGGACTATTACCCCCATTAGGTCCTACTATAACACCTGCATCCTCTGGGATACCACATAATGGAAAGTGAAAATTGTAATCTTTCCATAGATATGGCATTTCAGTGCCCGATATAGTGTGCCCAACTTGTGTCAGTAGAAACACACAGTCCAAAAACTGTTAATCAGGTATCCTGGGCACAACAGCTTTTGGAGTATTTATCTCTGATACAAGCCGGGCACAATATATTACGCGCTGAAATTACATATTCCTGTAAAAATTATCATTTTCACCTTTCACCATTAGCTGCATATTCATTTCTGCAAAAATTAATTATAGCAGCACTTGAGGGTTAAAAAATGTTCACTGTACGTCTGGATAAATTCCTTCAGGGTTGTAGTTTTCAAAATGGGATCACATGTCAGGGGATTCCACTTTACTGGCATTTCAGTCTTCTGCAAAAGTGTAATGGCGTCCAAAAATCAAATCGTTTAAATCTGTGCTCCAAAAAAACAAATAGTGCTCCTTCCGTTCTCGACTGTGCCCAAACAGCAGTTTATACCCACATATGACATTAGTAGATGGAACAGGATGTTCCTAGAAAACCCAGGACTTGCGCTCCTCAAAGCCAACCAACAGGCATTCCTGTTGGTTGGCTTTGAGGAGCGCAAGTCCTGGGTTTTCTAGGAACATGCTGTTCCATCTACTTTCGTACGCATTAAACAGCTCCTGTCTTCCAGACAACCGGCTATCCCAGTTGAATGTGATTCCCCCTTATGAGGTTCTCCTCTATCATATACAGTACAGACCAAAAGTTTGGACACACCTTCTCATTCCAAGAGTTTTCTGTATTTTCATGACTATAAAAATTGCAGATTCACACTGAAGGCATCAAAACTATGAATTAACACATGTGGAATTATATACTTAACAAAAAAGTGTGAAACAACTGAAAATATTTCTTATATTCTAGGTTCTTCAAAGTAGCCATCTTTTGCTTTGATTACTGCTTTGCACACTCTTGGCATTCTCTTGATGAGCTTCAAGAGGTAACACTCCATTCAGTAGGACTATCAGCTGTGTATCCACCTGACTTCTGAACAACACAACTGATGGTCCCAACCCCATTTACAAGGCAAGAAATCCCACTTATTAAACCTGACAGGGCACACCTGTGAAGTGAAAAACATTTCAGGTGACTACCTCTTGAAGCTCATCAAGAGAATGCCAAGATTGTGCAAAGCAGTAATCAAAGCAAAAGGTGGCTTTTAAAGGCAGCTCAGTGTCGGGGCCTACCTGCACCTTTACTCCTGATCCGCCATCTTCTCCGCACCCCGGTCGTCATACCGACTGTCCCAGGCACCGCGGACCTCCGTATCCTTCCCTGCCTTCACCACCGCTGCATATCTGCGGGATCGGAGGGCAGCAGCAGCGATAACCCCGTGTGGTGCTGGTTGGGGATATACAGCAGACAACGCGGGGAGGGGGGAGTGCTGAGACCCTTCATAGGCACCAGGGAGACTTCTTACCTATCCCGACCAACAGCAGCAGAGGGCTTGCATTGTGTCCCTGCCCGGGGTGCAGTCCACATCTCGTCACCCCTATAAAATACGGGCCTCACCTGACCTGTCATATTTGCCCCAGGACAGCAAGATCCGGGCCCTGCATAGACCTCTACTTTCCCTCCAACCTACAAATAACTAGGCCCTAAGCGGACCCTCACCAACACTCCTGACCTGCAATATACCAGCCTTGTGCAGGCCTGCACCTCCGCTTCAGCTCTGCGATCAGCAATTGGCCTCCACATATCAATCTCTAGCTGCAATATCATCGAGCTGCAGCTTGCATTCTCCCCACAGAATTCTCATTGGTACCTATCCCCTTGGGTGATGGCGACCTAGTTTTGGGGATCTAGTGCACCTTCTAGCAACTACTAGCGACAAATAGCCTGTTCTGGAATATTTTCCCTTTAAACGTTGAATTTTTGGAGACAAATACCTGGCACTATGGTGAAGGGTAGGAAATCCATCAGAAAACCAGATAACAACCTAACTAATTACTTTGAGTGGGACCGTGGCATAGAAGGAGAACTGGACCCTCCACCCAATGACCATATAGACCTCACACCCTCAACGCCCACGACTGCCACAAGACTTGCAGCGACACTCATAGAGGGGGCAGACCTTAACCACACTGAAGAATTGATGGCTCTTCACCTGCCTCCAACCCCTGACAATATCCAATCAGCAATACAGCAAATCCACTCTACATCAGCTCAAACCACCAAGGAGCAGAACTCTCTCCTACGACACTCACCGTCTCCGAGTACCAGCCCACTCAAGCAAAAACCTCGGATGGAACTTCCTGGAGACCTAGACCACTCCAAAGACCAACCTTCCTCTGAAGCCCCTCCATCCATCCCAACGAATGGCCTAGACGGCTTCCCAACCACTAGCGGCCCCGCCTCTGAACATACTCTGAGAGATATGCTCTTGGCCCTCCGCAGTTCCCTCCAGGCGGATTTTTCACAACTGCTTCAGCCTCTCCAATCCTCGGTCAGTGCACTAGATAGGCGAGTAACGCACATTGAAACCAAGATGGGCGACCTAGCTACGTCACACAACAAAATCATTGATGCACACAATGACCTTGAAGAAGACGTTGAGAACCTCAAAGCGAAAATGGCTGACATGGAAGACCGTTCCCGCAGGAACAATATCAAATTTAGAGGCATCTCAGAACAGGTCCAAACAGCTGATCTGTTTCCATACCTACAGGAATATGTCAGGTTTTTACTGCCCGACTCCTCAACCACGGATATCATTATCGACAGAGCATACAGGCTTCCTCGCCCCAGACATCTGGGAGATGAGATTCCAAGAGACGTATTGGCAAGATTCCACTTCTTCCATGTAAAAGAAAAATTATTAGAAGCTGCTCGCAAGCAGAAATCTTGGCCTCCCAAATTCCGAGATGTGCAGCTCTACACGGACCTCTCAGCTACGACCCTACGCCTCCGCAGGGAATTGCTCCCGATCACAACAACGCTCCGTAAAAATAAAATCCAATATAGATGAGGGTTTCCTGTGAAATTGATCATCATGAAAGACGGGACCACCTTCACCATTCATAACTTGAATCAGGGTAAAGCGTTGCTATCGACCTGGAAGATACCAATATCTCTCCCTCAAGATGCGGCAAGCTCCTCCCTTCCCTCAACTGCAGGGCATAGATCTCCCACAAGCCACAAATGATATTCCTAGATGGCTACACCTCTGTACTCAGGTGCATAACCCCCTTTGCTCTAGTGGCTTAACCGGCAAGTCTCTAACCAATACCCCCAAACATACAGTAAACCTGTATTCGTCTTTGAACCATTTGTTCATTCATCTTTGTTTATTTATCTTCTCACTTGCGACACTGCCTACCCTTCTCCTGCGGATTCAACATACTCACGACGTTCTCACTATAAAGTGATACTATGGTGATCAAGTTGGCCTCTCTCAATGTCCGAGGCCTAAACAGCCCACAGAAGCGTACGTACATCTGGAAGGAGGCTCTCTCACTCTCTGCAGACGTGTTTTGCGCACAAGAAACCCACCTTCTACAAAAAGACGCCTTCAGGATAAAACACCCCTCCTTCCCTGTAATCTGTCATGCACACCACCGATCAAAAAAACGTGGAGTCCTTGTCGCCTTCAGAGACTCAGTGGCATTCTCCTTGACGGCACAAAGAGCGGACCCCCAAGGCAGATTCCTCATAATCGTTTGCCTCCTTAACAATGCTCCCTATACTATAGTCAATATATACGCTCCACATCGAAAGACCCTGGCATTTCTGCATAGAGTCCGAAGACAAATTCAAGACATCCAACAAGGTGCATTAATAATTTGTGGAGACTTCAACAACATAATGGACCCCTCTCTAGATTCGACCAACACCAACAGAGAGAACACCTCCTGCCTGCACCAATTTCCGAACACTGAAAATCTCCATGATATATGGTGCGCACAACATGCGGGTGAAAGGGACTATACATACTTCTCAGCAGTCCACGGCTCTTACTCTTGCATCGACATGTTCATGGTAGACCTTCATACCCTGATGAGTTCCAAAGGGTCCACAATTGAATCAATCACATGATCACGCAGCCATCACTCTCACTATAGAAGAAAAGACTCCACCCTCCGCTACTAGACTTTGGAGAAATAATACATACCTCATGAGTCATCCTAATTATCGTCCGATAATAGAAATAGACCTCCAGGATTATTTCCAGACCAATTCCACCTCTGCAGATGACCCCTATACTCTCTGGAACACTCATAAAGCGTACATCCGTGGCACACTTATAAAAATCGCACATGGAAACAAAAAAGAACGCCAGAAAGCAACTAAGGAAGCAATGTCTACACTTCGTACTTTAGAAACCGCGAACAAAATAAATCCTAACCCGACTACTTCTGAACAGCTCAACCAGGCTAGACAGCAACTGCGTCTCCTTCTTTTACAAGACTATGAAAAAGCTCTGAAAAAATCTAAAGCTCGATTTTACTCCCAAAGCAACAAAGCCGGCAGACTGTTGGCTAGACAACTACGAGCAAGAGCAGTTAAATCAAGGATTCCATACATCAAGCATCCTACAACCAATGTGCATTTAACGGACCCAAGAGACATCGCCAATTCCTTTAATAATAGTCCTTTAATAGTCCCACAATGGGGAAATTCAGTAAAGATTATTACGCACAACTTTATAATCTACAGGAGCATACCCCTCTTCCATCAGACCATCCCACCCTGGTGTCCGGCTTCTTAAGCAACATAAAGTTACCAGGCCTGACAGATGAACATCTCTCGGCCCTAAACACCCCTATCACTCTTCCAGAAGTACTAAAAATCATAAAGGCATTACCGAAGGGCAAATCCCCAGGGCCGGATGGCTTCTCCAATGAATATTTAATCTACTTTCAACAAATTCTTGCTCCATCTCTCCTGAACTTCTTCAATCACGCTATGTCGGGTGCACCGCTTCCACGCGAATCCCTGGCTGCATTAATTGTCACCCTTCCTAAACCCGGGAAAACATCTGATGTCCCACAAAATTTCAGTCCAATCTCGCTGCTAAACTCAGACCTCAAGCTCTATGCGAAGATCTTAGCAGCTCGACTGGCTCCCATTCTTCCAGACTTAGTTGGCACTGATCAAGTGGGCTTCGTAAAAGGCCGCCAAGCCCCAGATAACACCAGACGTGTCCTCCATCTGGTGGATCTACTGGAACGCAAGAAGACTCCAGCCCTTATGGTCGCCTTGGATGCCGAGAAGGCATTTGACCGGATTAACTGGTCATTCGCCTTTTCTGTCCTGCAGAAAATGCGATTCTCTGGCCCTATTCTCACTGCTATCTCAAATCTGTTTTCCTCTCCATCGGCCAGAGTGTTTACTAACAGTACATTGTCGGACAGCTTTAACATCAGGAACGGAACAAGGCAAGGATGCCCTCTCTCTCCATTGATTTTTATACTCACCATTGAACCGTTAGCGCAGACCCTGAGGCAAAACGACAGAGTTCAAGGAGTAAAAATATTAGATTCCTCCCATCTCATCTCCCTCTACGCTGACGACATCATACTGTCCCTAACGCACCCAGAAACCTCTCTGTCAGCTGCTATCGAAATTCTCAAAGAATATGGGGCCCTCTCCTTTTATAAAATCAATGAGTCTAAAACGCAAATTCTCCCTTTGAACGTTCCCATGCCACTTCTGGAACATCTCAAACAGAAGTTCCCTTATGATTGGAGATCAACGGATCTGGATTACCTAGGAATAAAGATCACTCCCTCTATTGCACAAGTGGCCAAAGCCAATTATATACCTCGAATGATAGATCTAGAGAAAGAATTCCAATCCTACTCGAAACATACTCTGTCATGGCTAGGTAGGATATCTGCTTTTCAAATGATGCTGCTTCCAAAAATATTATACTTATTCAGAACTACTCCTGTAGCACCTCCTCCCATATTCCTCCAGAAAATTAACGCTATGCTCAACAAACTTATCTGGAATTCCAAAAAGCCAAGACTCCCATCTTCTATTCTACACAGGAAACGGGGAGTGGGAGGTTTGGGAGTACCAAACATTTATGACTTCTACATGGCCTCACACCTTTCTACTCTAAAGGACTGGTGGCACAACAACGCCCATAAATCCTGGATAAATATCGAGTCCCATATGATACCACACCACAACCTCAAATCTTGGCTCCTCTACTCCCTCTGGACAGAAGTGGTACCTTTTCTCACGTCTCCAATTCTACAACACCTTACAGACAGCTGGCGACATATTCACCACTCTACAGGCAAGATGCAGACACTAAGCATCCAGCGGGCCCCGATTGAATTCTTGGAACTAGCAATCCTGGATCTCAACTTATCCATCTGGAAATCATCGGGTATCACTTCTATCTCACAGATGTGGAGTGAAGAATCGTTGATCCCATTCCAGTCTCTACAATCCACCTTCTCCCTACCTTCCACTTGCCTCTTTATATACCTAAGAATCAAACACTTTCTCTCCTCCAACCACAACAAACAGATTACGTACAACAAATCTCTGTTGGACCTCCTCAAAATTCCCAATCCAGCTACCAAAATTCTCAGCTCCATCTACAACACTATAGGCTCTAAAGATCATCTGGTCAAATCTACTCCACTACTTAGCTGGGAAACGCAACTTCATCAAAAATACTCGGTCATACAATGGCAGAAAGCTATGGCCTTCACGAAGAAGACCTTCCGGTGCACGACCCACTATGAAACCACTGTCAAAATTCTCCTTCACTGGTACTATACTCCAGAGCAACTTCATCGAATATACCCGCAGACCTCGAACTCCTGTTGGAGGGGATGTGGCGAGAAAGGATCTCTACTCCATTTATTGTGGACATGTCCCCAAGTTGTGCCGTACTGGCAAGACGTCTTCCGGTGGATTTCTTCTCTAGTGGGATTCTTCATACCTCCCTCACCAGCTTTGGCATTACTATTCCTGCAGATCGACTCTTTCCCAGCAATGCATAGAGTGATGATTGGCCATGCCTTACTATCAGCATCATTGGCTCTTCTACGCAACTGGAAATCAGTTAATATCCCGTCCAGAGGAGACCTAGTGAACATGGTGGAACAGACCTACCAACACGAGAGGATTCTTTCCCATGGAGCTCTTGGAGACAACCAATTCCAAAAGAACTGGCTTCCATGGACATTAAAGGCCCACATACAACTGCCGTAAATCCGGGTGTGCCGCACTTAGAAGATCACAATTAACATTACTGTCATCTTTTGTTGCTTCATACTTGTATTAACCTCCTTTTTTTTTCTTTTATCCTAGTAACTCTCTAACTCTTAGATAACTAAAGGTATCTCACTGCATATTAGTACCCTGCTTACTATATGTTTATTTTGACTTATAGTTACTTCAATCGATTACACGATAATATTTTCTTGAATGTTGTTATTTGACCTTTTAAAAAAATCTTAATAAAACTGATTGAAATGAAAATACAGAAAACTCTTGGAATGAGAAGGTGTGTCCAAACTTTTGGTCTGTACTGTATACAACATCTATGCCTTATTAAGCTTGGTAAAATATCCCCATGATGAGGAGTTCTGGGGATACACTAAATTGTACCAAAACAAGTGGTTCCAATTACAGAATGCAGTCTTTTCATAAGCTTCTCTCCTCTACAAGTGTGTTTCATATATTACATTAAGTACATTATCCTGGGTACACCAGTGTCATACATGTGGGCATAAACTGCAGTTTGGGTACCCAGAAGGGAAAGAGCGCTATGTGGCTTTTGGAGTGTAGATTTAGATGTTTGGTATCTGGACTTCATGTCATGTTTGCAGAGTCTCTAAAGTACCAGTAAAGTGGAACCCCCAAGAGAATGACCCCATTGTGAAAACTGCACCCCTCAAAGAATTTATCAAGGGGTGTAGTGAGCATTAGTATCCCAGACGTGAATGCACAGCGGATGGTGAAAAAATAATATGTAAACTGTGTGGAGTACATCAGGAACACCAAGTTCCCTACTATATCCCCAGTAGCTCCTATGATTGGAGGGGTCACTCTGGGCATCAATTCTGGTGTCTTTTCCCTTGTAAGCTCTAAATTTGTGGTGTACCCTTTGCGGTATGAGAGGCATTTTGTAATGACAGCATTTTTGGGTGCTTATAACTTATTGACTTAATTTTATTAACTCTTAATGCATGTGTAGCCCTATTTGGGGGGGGGGGGTATGAGTATTATCCCTCCCGCAACAGACTCTGGCGCTGACCTGTGTGTATAATGGGACCTGAAGCCTTCGCTGAAGGGAAGAGTGGGAACATATATGAAATATATCAGTGCCTCCACCCAGGATAGAGCCTCTGTATTACAGGGAGGATCTCTTCCTGGGACTTACCCATGAAATACAGTTAGTAGCCTTAACAAGGATCCCTGTACTGATCTCACAGTCTGAAGAATACATACAGATACCACATAAGGTTATAACAGTAGCTTTATAAGAATCAACAGGGTAATAATACATACATACAATATACTCAGAACACAGCAATACTACAACAACCAGCAAGTCCTCAACCGTCTTAGGTTATATACCCGGGTATATATATATAGATATATAGCAAGAGTCCAGTGCACAATACCTCCAGGCAACAGAAGAGATGCAGGGGCCCCTGTGGATGACTGTGGATCCTCGGATTCTTCCAGGAGATGACAGACAGCCGATCAGGAGATGATGATGATGGTGAGATTCTTCACAGGCAGCAAACAGGGCGACGGTGACGGCAGTAGATGCAGGCCTGACTACCCTAACACTGAGTCCTTAACCTGCCAGCTAAACTACTAGTGCCACCGGGCCTCTAACTAGCTAGTTGGCCTTCGGAAGCCTAACCTATCACTGCCCTGAACTATATATATATTGATCCCTAACTACGGTTACTAGCTAGGTCCTGTGAGTATATAGGGGGTAACACATACCTAACTATATACTGTGAAGTAAAGAGGAACAAGTGGCTCTTAGACTCCCCCAGACATAACATGTCTGTCTCAGCAGCTCTGCTCACATCTCTCCCCCCAGCAGCTCTGCCTCACATGTGTCTGACTCACTGTATTTACAAAACAAAACTTGCACTAAATGCCTGGGGTCTCTGAAGCCAAACTGCAGGGGCAAAGAAGCCAGATACATTATATACTAGTAGAAATGGCAGTTCCCTACACATGTATCAAATATGCTAAACATATACAACTAGTCTGGTGTTCATGTAAATAAATCAATAAGCAATGATACAATGCCATAAACATACCAGCCCTCCTTGCCAAAAAGTGTTCCTATGAATGCAAACACCCATAGGAACGCCGTGACCTCCACCTACAGCCCCCAACTCGCGTTTTGCCCTCACTTCGTCAACGAAACGCACGTTGGGGCTGGGATTTATATACATGAACACCAGACTAGTTGTATATTTTTAGCATATTTGATGCATGCATTATACTTTTAGAGTGAATTTTTTCACTTTGTTCTTCCTATTTTTTGAAAAAATTTTCTATAGCTTTTGCATCTGTCCATTTGCCACTTTTATACATCACTATGCATGGTGTCATATATGGTTATAAGTGGGTGCATATATGATCTTTGATACTTAGTTTACTGTCATGGACCTGCATGGGAATGACCTTGCCTTTTCTTATGTGGTTTTAACATACTTTTTATTAGAAATTTTTGTCCTTGTATGCTTATAAATTTGAAAATATTTTTGTATTACCTAGGGGTTATGTGATTATTTATAGTGCTACCATTCCTGATAGGTACTATATCATTTTTAATTACAGTTATGAATAGCACATGTGAAGCTGGGTTTACAAGTCACTATTCACATTAATTGTAATTGTGCAACAACCTTAATTTCATTCAGTTTATGCTAGATTCACCCTTCTACGTAACCATACATTTTGCTATTAAAAGGATTGTTTATTAACAGACCACTAGAGGGAGCAGAGGACTGCACTGTAAAAACAGGTTCTCATATTTCAATTCTTTACATTTTACATACAACATCCCCTCATGTATTAGGACTTTTGTGAGACCATCTGTAACGTTTTCCAGTGTTTAGTTTAATGTATAATAATATCATGCTGCTATAGACTATAATAATGTGGTTACCCATCTAAGTATGTATTGTAAGGGTTAAAAGAGTAGTCCAGTTTTCTGGCAGTATTTGTGTCATTAATAAATACTGTAATAAACAGTGGGGAAAAAAAAGTATTTAGTCAGCCACCAATTATGCAAGTTCTCCCACTTAAAAAGATGAGGCCGGCCTGTAATTGACATCATAGGTAGCCCTCAACTATGAGAGACAAAATGAGAAAACAAATCCAGAAAATCACATTGTCTGATTTTTAAAGAATTTATTTGCAAATTATGGTGGAAAATAAGTATTTGGTCAATAACAAAAGTTTATCTCAATACTTTGTTATATATCCTTTGTTGGCAATGACAGAGGTCAAACGTTTTCTGTAAGTCTTCACAAGGTTGGCATACACTGTTGCTGGTATGTTGGCCCATTCCTCCATGCAGATCTCCTCTAGAGCAGTGATGCTTTGGGGCTGTCACTGGGCAACACGGACTTTCAACTCCCTCCAAAGGTTTTCTATGGGGTTGAGATCTGGAGACTGGCTAGGCCACTCCAGGACCTTGAAATGCTTCTTACGAAGCCACTCCTTCGTTGCCCTGGCGGAGTGCTTGGGATCATTGTCATGCTGCAAGACCCAGCCACGTTTCATCTTCAATGCCCTTGCTGATGGAAGGAGGTTTGCACTCAAAATCTCATGATACATGGCCCCATTCATTCTTTCATGTACATGGATCAGTCGTCCTGGTCCCTTTGCAGAGAAACAGCCCCAAAGCATGATGTTGCCACCCCCATGCTTCACAGTAGGTATGGTGTTCTTTGGATGCAACTCAGCATTCACTCTCCTCCAAACACGACGAGTTGTGTTTCTACCAAACAGTTCTACTTTGGTTTCATCTGACCATATGACATTCTCCCAATACTCTTCTGGAACATCCAAATGCTCTCTAGCAAACTTCAGATGGGCCCGGATATGTACTGGCTTAAGCAAGGGGACACGTCTGGCACTGCAGGATCTGAGTCCCTGGCGGCGTAGTGTGTTACTGACGGTATCCTTTGTTACGTTAGTACCAGCTTCCTGCAGGTCATTAACTAGGTCCCACCGTGTGGTTCTGGAATTTTTGCTCACCGTTCTTGTGATTATTTTGACCCCACGGGGTGAGATCTTGCGTGGAGCCCCTGATCGAGGGAGATTATCAGTGGTCTTGTATGTCTTCCATTTTCTAATTATTGCTCCCACAGGTGATTTCTTCACACCAAGCTGCTTGCCTATTACAGATTCAGTCTTCCCAGCCTGATGCAGGTCTACAATTTTGTTTCTGGTGTCCTTCCACAGCTCTTTGGTCTTCACCATAGTGGAGTTTGGAATGTGACTGTTTGAGGTTGTGGACAGGTGTCTTTTATACAGATAACAATGTCAAACAGGAGCCTTTACTACAGGTAATGAGTGGAGGACAGAGGAGCCTCTTAAAGAAGAAGTTACAGGTCTGTGTGAGCCAGAAATCTTGCTTGTTTGTAGGTGACCAAATACTTATTTTCCACCATAATTTGCAAATAAATTCTTGAAAAATCAGACAATGTGATTTTCTAGATATGTTTTCTCATTTGGTCTCTCATAGTTGAGGTCTACCTATGAAGACAATTACAGGCCTCTCTCATCTTTTTAAGTGGGAGAACTTGCACAATTGGTAGCTGACTAAATACTTTTTTTTCCCCACTGTACATTTTTTTTTTCAATTCAAAAGTTTTATTAGTTTTGAAAGTAAAAAAAACAAACAAAAAACAAATAAGCATAGACAAGCAATGAAACAACAAAGACAAATGTGTGTAAACAATACAAGTCAGCGAAATATACCAAATGGGCAATGAAACTGAAGAAAAGTGGAGGAGAAAGAAGGGAGAGGAGGAAAAAGTGAGGAGCGAAGAGAGAATGGGGAGGAAGACAGAAGGGCGCAACCACCCAGGGGATTGCTGGGGGAATGTAAATCAGAGATATACAGGAAGACCAGCAGTGTTGAGCAGTCGTCCCTAAGGCGGGCTCCAAGCCTGCATGCAGAAATCAGAACCGAGAAGCGACAGGTATTCTCTAGAGCGCTGGAATTCCATCCAGTAGAACCAGGTTTTGTTGAAGACTTCAACCGTATCACGCAGGAAAGAGGTAAGGTTTTCCATGCGCATAATTTCATTGACCTTCAAAATCCAGAGGGAGAGAGGAGGAGGATCCGTAGGCTTCAAAAACTGCGGTATGCAAGCTCGAGTCGCCAGAATCAAGAAGCGAAGTTAGGAACGCTTGTATGTTTGCACTGGAGACTCGCAATGATGAAGGAGGAACAGAGCAGGGCCTAGGAAATGAGATGTTTCAGTGACCTGAAGAATGATTCTCTTAACTCCCTCCCAGAACGGGGAAAGAACAGTGCAAGTCCAGAAAGTATGAAACATTGTGCCCTCCTCCGACCCGCATCTCCAACAGCTAGGTGCAACCAATGGGAAGAGTGAATGCAATTTCGTGGGAACCCTATACCACCTAGATAGGATCTTAAAACTTGCCTCTTGGTAACGAGAACTGGGTAAGAGAGAGTGCCAGATCCGACTCCCATGTCAACATGTAGCGAGGAACTGCCTTGGGCGGAGGTGTAATCAGGAGCTTGTAGACGGCCGAAAGGGAATGATGCAGAGGCTCGTTGCCGATGCAGAGGTGTTCGAAAGGCGTGTATGCAATCTTAAAATTTGCGGGAGGCAGGAAAGAGGAAACAAAATGGCAGAGCTGCATCTCAAGCCAGCTATCAAGGGGAGGAAGAGCATTAGAATGCAATGCCCCCAGAGTCAACCGCCAACCCGAATCATCCCGAAGATGGGAGACCCGAAACAAACCATGACGTCGCCAGTTAGGAAACACCCTATCTGATATCCCAGTAGGGAACCGAGAAATGCCCAGAATTGGATAACATAATTCCCCACTGTGCTTTATTAACAAATTTGGTCTCCTTTCTGTGAAATCCTGCATTTTTTCACTCTTTCCATTATTTCTGTATTGAGATCTGTTCCTGCCTCTCACTGAATGTTACTGTGTACGGGAGTACGGGGCAATGTAACGTGTAGAGAAGTGGAGGGTCACTTCAATTAGTGATATCTCGGACATTATAAAACGTACAAACGTTTTGTGTCGTTCTCTTGTTTCATGTAACACTTAGGGTTGCAGCTGCTCATAAATGATTCAACTGCATATAAATATCCTAATCCCAACCGTGTTTTCAAACAGTGATATCTCTGGAAATAAGGGGCCATCTCATCATGTTATAGAGGTCCGTCTGACTGATACATTATTACAGCTGTTTAGCTGCAAATTTATCAGTAAAACAAATATGTTAAATTTATCAGTCGGCGGACCCTTTGCCTCCAATGAAAAAAAAAAAAAGAAAAAAAGAAGTAAATATAGTGTCCATTATGGATGCTGTATGTCCCAGCCCGCTATTTCAAATGGACAAAAAAAAAAAACAGATCTACAACAGTTACCTTTTATTTAGCATTGTCTTCTATGCGAAACGGATGCAAGCAATTTGCAGTAATTTAAACATTCTGTTATTGCTTGTAATTTCAACCGGGGAAACCCTCTCTATCAACCACAGCCCCGCCCCTCTTTTTAGCACCGAAACCGCTTGTCGGAAGGAGAAGTCATCACAGCTATACCACCTGCTAGGTACTGCTGTCTAGTGGAGCTCTCCATAAGGTAAGTAACAACAAACCCCCAGCCCTCTGATCCTACCAGAAATGGCTCCTACAACCACTCCTCCCCCATTCTGTCTTCTCTCCACCCCCCCCCCCCCCCCACACGGGGTTACTGCAATGGCCTCTCCCCCCTCCCCCACCTTCTAGATGAAATGGCTCCAACCACCACCACTCCCCTTCTTAAAATAATGGATCCATTAAACTGATCATTTAAACTTGAAAAATGTGATGTGAATAGCCTATAATTTAGATGGCCCTTACCAACTTCTTACCTCACAAACTACAGGCTCCCCAGTTAGCCATCACTATATGCTTAAATGGGAGGAGGCGGTGGGTGGACCCATCTCCCAGGAACAGTGGCGGATTGTATGGTCTTGGGCCCAGAAATCATCTCAGTGCATTACATTTAGGGAAGCGCAGTATAAGTTGTTGATGCATTGGTATCATACCCCGGCTCTTCTCCATGCTTTAAACCCATTGGTTCCCCCATGGTGCTGGCGCTGTGGAGCTGCGGTGGGTACCCTGCACCACATCTTTTGGATGTGCCCTCTCATCCTAGGTTTCTGGAGGGAGGTCAGGACTTTGACGACTACTCTCTTTTTGCAAGAGGTTCCTCTTGACCCTCTGGTTTATCTCCTGAACCATCCCCCCAGCCACCTGAGCAATAAGTCATCCAGGCTTTTCTTGCACCTTTGTACTGCAGCTAAAACTCTCATAGCTAGAAACTGGAAGAAAGTGAGTCCCCCATCTGGTCTTGAACTTGTGGCTAGAGTGAAGGATGTGAGGAGTCTTGAATACCTGACCGCGGGACTAAACAACTCACAGGAGGCCTTTGGGGCTATCTGGGCGCCCTGGGACATGTATTGTCCATCACAGGGTCTCTGATCTCTAGTCCTCTTCTCCCCTCCCCTCCTTTCCTCTGGTTCTACCCTTGTCTTCTTAACCCCTTCATCCCTCCCCTCCCTTGTTTACTGTCTAATTTGAATGCATCATTGCTTCATGCTTGTTTGATCTTTTTTCTCTTTATACCTTGTTAATGAAAAATTTTTTCAATAAAAATTACAGTTATAAAAAAAAAAAAATTTAGATGGCTCTACAACCATAGTGTCACCCTAGAGTCTCCTCTTTCATATGACACAAAAAGCAAGTTTGTACGTTTTGTAATATCCAAAAAAATATAACTGAAGTGACCCTCCCCTACCCTCATTTTCTCTACCTGTTATCCTGCCCCGTTTTCCATACACAGTAACATTCAGTAAGAGGCAGAAACTGCTCTCAATACAGAAACAAGAGAAAGAGTGAAAAAATGCAGGATTTCACAGAAAGGAGCCAAAATTTGTTAATAAAGTATATTACAAAATGTATTTATGACACAAATACTGCCAGAAAATCAAAAGTTGTTTGAAGTTTTAGTTATGCTTTAAGCTATCTTTTATTTTAGATTTTGTATTTTGGCACTAAGGCCAGCCAGATCAAATTCTAGGGTGGTTTTTAGCACAAAATTGTGTAGGGCCCCTCCCTTTTTTGGAAGTAAATAATAATGGTACGGCAGGTGGCGACCAGCCCCAGGGTGTAGTTTTAGACTTTGGGGGGGGCTACAGTGCATTAGCTGATCGTGGGTATTAGCTCCAGATCTCTGCTGGACAATACAGCAGAGACCTGGTAGCTATGTTGGCCGCTCTGTCTTTAAAGACCCAACATCCATTGTAATAGTACGGCAGATGTTGGGAACGGAGACATTACCTCGTACTGTATAAGAACTAATTAGACCATGCATGCCCTGTTAAGAATTATGGGAAAAGAATATGCAAATAAGTCCTCCGAGTGGAAAACAGAAACTTCTTCAAGATCAATACCTGCATGCCTAGTGCATTCCATAATCTGGAATTAAAGCCAAACCAAAATAATTCTTCCAAAAGGAAGATAGACCCATCAGAAGACAGCTGTTTCAAGGTTATTGTCACTTATCAGTGCAGAGTAAGATACTGGCTGGCTGTAAGTCCCAGTACTCAGCGAAGTGATGTCTCTTTATAAAGGCACACTAATTATTGTATATAGTTTACACCAGATATCTGTCATAAAAAAAAGTCGCAAACCTTTGGTTTACAACTTTTAAACGTCAGTTATGACCATAACTGTTGCAACTGTAATTTTTGCACCACCCATGTCACTTTCATGAATGCACAAGTGGTGTGGGAGTTGCTACTTTTAAGACTGAAATCCATGCCAGATACAAGCTGGTGTAGATTCCTGCATAGGCGCCTGGCCCGGCAGAGGAGCCGCCATATTTACAGTATAAAGAGGTGTTCATCTTCTCATAAATAAGGTGGTTGTTCTGCAACCACCGTGGTTATGAAGACTGGCATTCAATACACCAATTGTCATATATACAGTATATCCCCACAGTATACTTTCTGAACCATGACTAGGACCTCTCTCCAAGCCAGCCAGTACCTTGCTTTGCACTGATGAGAGACAATAACCTGGAAACAGCTGTGGATGGCTCTCTTTTCCTTTCGGAGGAGTTATTCTGGTTTGACATTATTTCCAGATTATGCCACTAGGCTTAGGCAAACCAGGTATTAATCTATAGGGAGCTACCTTCCAAAAGGCTCTAAAGAAAGTTGCCCTTTTCTACTAAGAAGGACTTGGACATTGGGGTACCATAAGTGACATAGTCCACACTAGTTCATGATTTAAAATGCAAAGTCGTAATTTATAAAAAAAAAAAAAAAAAAATTGGCCAAACTTTAATGCTATAGCCATAGGAAAAAAAAATACGTAGACGATATTATTTTTTCTAAACATCTCTAATAGCGAGCAGAATGTCATTCCGCTCCTACCTGAGTTCATCTAGTCATACATTTCCAGAGCACTTCAATATTTTCATCGAGAGACAGCAGAAATTTGGCTGCAGAAAACAGGCTTTTGTTGATGACACGATACAGCATGTCTCGAGATAATGGATTTCTTTTTCCCTCTCATTGGTCCCCAGTCTCTCTCGATTCCTTCATGTTGTAGCTTCTATGTACTGTTGCCATTAGTATTGAGGGGCCTATTGTTCATTGTTAGAAAAATAAAAGAGCATCATTATAAGTTCAGATTTCTACAGTCACTTTCTAGAAGGTTTTGATCAATTCAAAAAGGGCTTCTGAAAGGGAAACATTTTCTGAGAGAATGCAATGCAAAGAGAAAGAAGTCTGTCACATTGAAAGAGCCTGTAAAAACTACCTTGCAGTAAGGCAGACAAAGGATACAGGCCGAGGCCTTTCCTTTGAAAAAGCCTGATTAATGTGAGGTCCTGTTACCTGCGATAATCATTGTTTTGTCATGAGAGAAAGCGTTCTACATTCCTAATTTGTCTTAGAGATTGTGAAAGAAGGCAGGCCTCATCCTTCCCTCTGAGGGTGAAGCCAAACATTATTACATCAGACCAACTATGTATATTTCTAGAGACAGAGAACATTTTATATATACTTTCAAAGTGAAATGATCAGATTTTACAGCTTGTACGAGAATTGGTATGTTTTATCTCAACCTTCACAATCTGTAGGTAATTAAAGGGATTGTCCAGTTGGTTTGTGGTTTGTTTGTTTTTTGTTTTTTTTTTAGAAAAGGGGTAAAATGGGTTAAAAAATATAAGAGAACCATGATCTCACTGATCCCTCGCCAATGCTGTTCCAAGGTTCCCATGCTATTCTCTACTTTCTGATCCTTCTTTTTTTTTCAATTCAAAGTTTACTGATTTTCAAAGACATAAAATACAGAATACAGAAAACACAGTGAAAACAGATAACTGCAACGGCAGCAGCAACATTTTCCTGATCCTTCTTGACACTCAGGAAATCGACGCTGATCTCATAGATTGTAAGCTCTTGCGAGCAGGGCCCTCAATCCCATTGTGTGAATTGACTTGCTACTCTGTAATGTCTCATTTTGTCTGTACCTTATCCCTACAATTTGTAAAATGCTGCGGAATATGTTGGTGCTATTTAAATAAAATGTATTATTATTATCCAATCACTAGGCATGGAGAGGACCTGTCTCAACCAATGAGTAGCTGAGAGGGCATTTTATTTTATGTCCTTTGTGTCATGAAAGGACCAGGAGGTAGAGACCAGCAGGGATTCAGTCAAAAGGGTATTAAGGTAATGCCTATTTTATTTTTTAACCCATTCTGTTCAAAAAATGTATTTATCCCTTAACTTCCTCCTTCTCGCAGAGGGCAGCATAGTTAGCATTGTTGACTTGCAGCACTGGGGTCCTTTAGTTCAAATCTGACCAAGGACAACATCTGCAAGGTGTTTGTTCTCACCGTGTTTGCGTGAGTTTCCTCTGGTAACTCCAGTTTGCTCCCACACTGCAAAGACATATTGATTAGGAAAGTATTATTATAGCTGGGTGAATAGATTATTTACCAATAATTATAATCTTAGTACCTGTGGTAGAATCCTGTACAAAACAGGCAATTCCATGACTACCATTCCTCTTAGAGGATAGGCCCTAAAAGTAATACATACACTGTGTTCCAAATTATTATGCAAATAATATTTTCTCATATTTTCCAAAATTACCTATATGAATTGCAGTCATTGTAATTTTCCAGTCATCAACTATTCGAGTATAATTGAAAGGTTTTTGAACAAACTGCCTATGATAACAGTATATTTAAAAAAAAAATAAACACTCAAAATGCATGTTTTAAATTATTATGCACAGCAGAATTTGCAACCTTTTCATTTTTATTAAGAACAAAAAAATGGTCATTGTGAAATTATAAGCATTAGCAGGTTATTACAAACTGAAATCAAACAGTTTTCAAGCCAAAACTTTATTCGAGGTGATGTTACATTTGTGCATAGGACCCCTTGTTCGAAAGAAGCTTCTGAACTCTCTCGTCCATTGAATTTGTCAGTTTTTGGATGGTTTCTGCTTCAATTGCTTTGCATGAGGACAGAATACCCTCCCAGAGCTGTTGCTTAGATGTGAACTGCCTCCCACCATCATAGACACTCCTTTTGATGATGCTCCAGAGGTTCTCAATGGGGTTGAGGTCAGGGGAGCATGGGGGCCACACCATAAGTTTGTCCCCTTTTATGCCCATAGCAGCCAGAGATGCAGATGTGTTATTTGCAGCATGAGACGGTGCATTATCATGCATGAAAATGATCTTTCTGCGGAATGCATGGTTCTTCTTCTTGAACCATGGCAGGAAGTGCTGTTTGAGAAACTCCACATACATTATGGAGTTCATCTTTACCCCTTCAGGGATCCTAAAGGGGCCGACAATCTCTCTCCCCATGATTCCAGCCCAAAACATTACTCCACCTCCTCCTTGTTGGCGCCGTAGCCGTGTTTGCATGGGGTGTCCATCAACAAGCCATCCTCCACTCCATCCATCTGGACCATCGAGCGTTGCACGGCACTCATCAGTGAACAAAACAGTTTTGAAGTCAGTCTTCATGTATTGTTTGGCCCACTGGAGCCGTTTCTGCTTGTGTGCAGTGGATAGAGGAGGTCGACAGGATGGCTTACGCACAGCTGCAAACTCTGAAGGACCCTGCATCTTGTTGTTCGGGGGGACGTTGGAGGCACCAGCAGCTTCAAAAACTTGTCTGCTGCTATGACAAGGCATTTTTGAAGCTGCTCTTTTAACCTGACGTAATTGCCTGTTGGAAAGAGTCCTCAATTTTCCCTTATCAGCACACACATGAGTGTGCTGTGAATCAGCTACATACTTCTTGATTGTGCGATGATCACGATGAAGTGTCTTGGCAATGTTGATTGTAGTCATGCCTTGACCTAAACACTCCACAATTTGTTGCTTCTCAGCAGCCGACACATCCTTTTTCTTTCCCATTTTGGCTGAAAATGTAGGCTGCTTAATAATGTGGGACAGCCTTCTTAAGTAGTCTTGCCTTTAATTGGACACACCTGCCAAACTAATTAGCACAAGTGTCTGCAATTGCTTTCAGTGATATAAAGAGCCCTGACACACATCACCATCAATGAGTTTAACTGACAAAAAAATTCTTACCTTATCACTCCTAAACACTTTTTGCATAATAATTTGGAACGCAGTGTACTTTATGTGTGTCTCATGGTTTGTCGAAGAATGGAGAAAAAATATGCTTTGATATATGGGCACAATATGAATAACAATGATGATAATAATTTGTTTTAAAAGATCTGTTGAAATTACTTCAAGGCACAACTTTTTTTTTTGTGTGTGTGAAAACTTTCTGAGAAGGTGTCTCTAAATTCTTCTGGAAGATAGATGATTAATCAAAGTCGAACCAACATAGTAAATAACGAAATACAATTTAGCAGTTAATTTTATATAAGACAGGATTCTGGGACATACCGTAACTTCAATCCTCAATAAAGCAGTCTTATCACTGACAGGGAAGAAATAAAACTGGGATCCCTGGTTGCCTCACTCAGAACATACATTTACTAACCTATGACTGAATTTATACTAAATCTATCACTGAATTAGTCCATATCAAACTCTACCTCTAACTCTAAATTACCTTAAAGGGAATTTATCAATTTTTTTTATTTGATACATAGTAAAATATATCACTTTTTTGTAATATTTTTTTATTTTTGATGGTAGATTTTTTTTATACAATTTTCTCTGCATGATTTTGGGGACTGCCATCTTGCCTGAGCAAGTGAGCATGTGATAGTGATACACAGTCTCATAACCATAGGCAGCAATAGACTGGTTACACTTAATTGCGATCTATAAGGGAATTTTGTAGACTTGCTCTGTACAGGGAGGGGGAGCAGATCAGCTGTGACATCATCCTTTGACAGTAATGGATGCAGAGTCCATTTATTTCAATATGGAGAATGGGAGTAGGAATAAAATCTTTACTTCCTTTTAGAGTGATTTATTTTCTCCTTCCTGAGAGTGTGGGAAATATAGTTAAATTGAATACCTTGTCCAAACTTGGTAGTTAATAAGCTCCTGTGATCACAGCAGAATCAGCAATCATTCAGGCAGTGTGTATGACTATACAGAGGAGGAGTAGCAAGTGTAATGTGAGCTGCAGGCTTGTAAAAGCAGTGACTGGTGACTGTGCTCCAACTCCACTGTGCTCCACTAACTAATTACTACATAGTAGACAATGATAACTTCTTGTTACTTAAATAAGACAAGCGGCAGCTGAATTTTGAAACGAAAAGGCTTCACATATATACTGCAAATGAGGATCTGAAATGGAGTGTTTAATGTATATCCTGCCCGTGGGGTCTATAATAAAATATCTCTCATAACCACACACTTGGTATTTTACTGTAGCAGAGTATACATTATTATTAGAGATGAGCGAATTTCTCAAAAGTTCGATTCTGCAGTTTGATTCGAAGTTCCAAAAAAATTTGCTTCGATCCGAATTAATTTGCAGTGAATATCGCTAAAAACACCTATTTCCTAGCTTCAGAGAGCCTGAATAGTGGTGTAGAACAATGTGCCTTGCAGTAACACGCATAGGGAGCCTACTGTGGTAGTCAAACAATACTATGAGTCTGAATGACACGCACATGACAGGCGTCGCTCTTAGAACCAATGCACACTTCACTTATTTGGACAGTTACGGGGCCAAAACTAACCAACTAACTCAAGTGTGAACCCAGCCTTACAGGTCCATGTTAGTGCCAGGTAGAAAGAACCCTGCAGAGGCCCAACATCCTACTATAGAGTGAAAGAGCGCACTCCTTTTACACCGTCGTCTGTCGATTCCACATATATGTCTACAGAGTGGCAAGGCGACATAATGTGGAGTTGGCAGCAGCATCAGGAAACTACAGAGTGGCAAGGCGACATAATGTGGATTTGGCAGCAGAATGAGGAGGCCGTACAGTGACCCAGTGGCAGCAGCATGAGGAGGTCATACAGTGACCCAATGGCAGTGTCATTAGGAGGGCATACAGTGACCCAGCAGTGGCTGCGGCATGAGGAGGGCATACAGTGACCCAGTGGCAGAAGTGGAGGTAGTAGCAGCCTTAGGAGGCCATACAGTGACCTAGTGGCTGCGGCATGAAGAGGGCATACAGTGACCCAGTGGCTGCAGCATGAGGAGGCCATACAGTCACCCAGTGGCAGAGTGCAGAGGTGGCAGCAGCGTGAGTAAACCAAAGAGTGGCAAGGTGATATAATGTGTAGGTAGCAACAGCTTTAGGAGGCCATAAAGTCACCCAGTGGCAAAGTGAGGAGGTGACAGCAGTGTGAGGAGGCCATACAGTCATCCAGTGGCAGAGTGAGGAGGTGGCAGCAGCCTGAGGAGGCCATACAGTCACCCAGTGGCAGAGTGCGGAGGTGGCAGCAGTGTTAGTAGGCCACAGAGTGGTATGGTGATATAATGTGTAGGTAGCAAAAGCCTTAGGAGGCCAAACAGTTCTCCAGTGGCAGAGTGTGGTGAGGCAGTATGGATCATTTAATCTGCTGCATCAGGCATTGGTGGGTGGAAATCCTTGCTGATCCACACCTGATTCATCTTCACAAAGGTTAGTCTCTCCAAATTTTGGTTGGACAGGCGAGTTCTTCTTGGGGTAACTATGGCCCCCGCCACACTAAACACCCGCTCTGATGCCACACTACTGGCCGGGCAGGACAGCTTTTCCAGGGCAAACTCGGCCAGTTGCGGCCACAAATTCAGTTTGGCTGCCCAGTAGTTCATTGGATCTTTGATGACAGGTGGCAGGATGCACTCTAAGTATGCCACCACCTGCTGGTTCAACTTCTGTTCTGTGTCTAGCTGTTCATGAGCAGCTTCTTCACTATGCGGCTGAAGAAAGCTGCTCATCAGCGACTCTAGGCTCAGGCTGCTGCTGATGGAACTGATACTGCTTCTGCCACCCCCACACCCTCCCAAAGCTGCCATGCTAGTGCAAGTTGAGTGCTCAGGGCCCCCCTGGGCGGATATGCGAGAAGATGGACGATGGCGCAGATAGGCAGCGGCCAACTTGCTACATAGCATGTTTCTATAGTAGTTCAGTTTGTCCTCCCTCTCAGCGGGTGTAAAAAAGGCCCCCATTTTTCCCCGGTAGCAAGGGTCTAACATGGTGGAGCGCCAGTAGTCATCCCTCTGCCGAATGGTGACAATTCGGCTGTCACTGTGCAAGGAAGTCAGCATTCATCGGGCCATTTGCACAAGTGGCTCCGAGGGACTCCCTGCATCCATCTCCACTGCATACTGCCATGGTGTGTCTGGGTCATCTGCCTCATCCTCCTCATCTCCCTCTGGCTGTTCTGGTTGCTCCTGCTCCTCCTCTCCACCCATTTGGCTACACATTGTTTGTGCTCCAATGTCCTCCACATCCTCCTCCTCCTCCTCCAGTTCAGCCCCCACAGGGCTCATGTGGCCTTGAGATGTAGACGCCACATCCCCATTCCCTGACCAACCAGATTGAAAAGCATCTTTTCTTTTCCAGGATGTGAATCAGTGGAATGACGTTGTTCATTCGGTAGTCCTGGCGACTGACTAACAAAGTGGCTTCCTCAAAGGAAACTAGTAAACGGCAGGTGTCACACATGAGCTGCCACTGGCTAACGTTAAAGTTACACAGGGGAGTACCTCTGTCCGCTTGGATCATCAAGAAATCGTTTGTGGCTTTTCTCTGTTCATATAGTCGATCCAACATATGGAGGGTTGAATTCCAACGGGTGGAAACATCGCATATCAGCCTATGTTGTGGGAGGCCGTTCTTCCGCTGCAGCTCAAGGAGGGTGTGCTTGGCGGTGTACGAGTGGCTGAAGTGCATGCAAAGTTTCCTTGACATTTTTAGGATGTCTTGCAGATGGAACACTTAAGTTCAACCAGATTGAACACGTGCGCCATGCAGGGATCATGGCTCAGCCCTCCTTGATGCAGCGCTGGCACCATGTTCTTCCCGTTGTTGGTCACCATTGTTCTGATTTTAAGTTGGAGAAAGCCAGGATTCAATTTCTTGATTGAGGACATGGAGCAGTTCCTCCACTGTGTGACTTCGTTCGCCAAGGCAAACGAGGTGTAGAACAGCGTGACACTGCTGTGCCCTGCACATGTGGTATGCTGGAGGAGCACTGTGAATTTTCCCTGCAGTGGAGACTGAGGACGCAGTGGAGAATGAAGCGGACATTGTTGCAGGACCAACGGCGTGAGAACGTGGAAGCAGAAGCTGCATCACCTGTCCAAGTTGCTGGTGTGTCTGGGCAGGTACCACATTCACCCAGTGGGCCGTAAATGACATATATTGTCCTTGACCGTAGTTACAGCTCCACACGTCGGCGCTGCCGTGCACTTTGGCAGACACCGACAGGCTCAAGGACTGGCCCACCTTTGCTTCTACATATTTGTGCAGGGCTGGTACTGCCTTCTTGGCAAAGAAATGACAGCTTGGGACTCTCCCCATCAGCTCGGCACAAGCCATCAGTTCTCTGAAAGGTGCAGAGTCCACCAAGTGGAAAGGGAGTGACTGCAGCACCAGCAACTTGGACAGGAGCACGTTCAGCTTCTGCACTGTTGGATGAGTGCACGCATACTGTTGTCTCTTAGATATAGATTCTGTGATTGATTGCTGACGCAATAACTGACTAGGAGGAGGAAGAGGAGCAGGAGCATCATGACCAGCAGATGATGGGAAGGACACACAGCTTCCTTCAGCTGAGGTGGTGGAGTCTTGACTGCCTGAAATGGGGTGCGTGCCACTGGGTGCTGCAGCGGTTGCTGCGGCAGGTTAGACCACCACATTGGAGCCACGGCTCTCCGAGGCCACTTTATGTTGATGCTGCATATGTTGGCGCAGGGCTGTGGTGCCAACATTGGCACCCTGGCCACGCTTCACCTTCTGCCCACAGATTGAACATATGGCCATGTTCACCTCCCCTGGCAGCTTTACAAAAAACTGCCACACTGCCGAGTAGGTGATTTTACCCCAAACACTCCGCAATAACTGACAGGTACTGCCACTGCCTCCGTGAACCCCTGCACCACTGCTTTCCGGGCAGGTAGGCTGCTGTGAAGCGGGTGGTCTACCCTTGGCACGTTTAGCTCCTGACCTCACACTGCTGCCACCTTGCTGACTCCCCCGCTGCCTCATGTGCAAGCTGCAACCCTCTTCTCCTGATGACGATGAGGCCCCTTCATCACCTGGCTCCCAATTGCAATTGGCTACATCGTCATCCACTACTGTGTGCAGGTCACTGATGTCCTCCTCAACACCAGCTCCCACGCCACTCTCCTCATCACTACTTGCCCGCCTACTGCAGGAAGCGACGGATGTCTCCTCCACATCTTGGCTGAGCAGTAGCTGCTGACTGTCCTCTAGTACCTCCTCCTCACTGTACAGTGGATCTGAGCCCACAGCATAGAGTAGTGCTCTATGGGGAACAGAAAAGGACAGAGGCAGGTTGAGGACAGGTGAGGGCACAGGGCCTGCTGCCGGGCCATGCCAACTAAGGGTTGTGTCTGACGAACCCACCGACTCTTGGTTGGGGGTGTCTGATGTGACTTGGGATGAATTGGATGACCAAGTCAACCAATCTACAACCGTTGGGTTGCTGGTCAAGACACGACTACTACTTGACACTGGGAGCTCAGGCCTCTGTAACTGACCCCTGCTGTCATGACCCCTTACTCTGCTGCGACCTGTGCCTGCGCCAGAAACATTTAGGCGTGCGGCCCTCCCCTGTGCATGGCCTCTCGCTTCTCTGTCTGACATACTGTTCGATGAAAAAACTTAATTGCAAAGGGCAAAAAGGCCTGTTATTTTCTACTTTGAAGAGAATGGCAAATATGCCCCTTATTTCTTCACCCACTAATGAACACCAATAAAAAAGCGTGATAAAGGCAGAGATTTGTGGCTCAGAATTATTGAATTATTGACAATACTATTGATAAATGGCCAGCAACTTTATACTGGTGACAAAATGGCGAATATGGTCCTCCTTATGGGTTTACACACTAATAAACACCTTTAAATAAGTGATAACCGCTAAGAATTATTGAATTATTATTGACAATACTGTTTTTAAAAATGGCCTGCAACTTTATACTGGTAACAAATTGGTGAATATGGTCATTATGTCTTTCCCCACGTTAAAGGCATTTATTACAGATAAGTGCAGATATTATTGGATGATAATTCAGTTTTCTTTGGCACGACAGTACAGACTAATGTTATGCCTTGGAAGAACAGCGAATAAGCCCCTTATAATAAACACCTTTAAAAAGGCTTTTTTTACAGGTATGTGCAGATATGGCTTTGGCACAATAGTACTGAGTAATGTTATGCTTTGCAAGAACAGCGTTTTTTACAGATATGTGCAGATATTAGTGTATGATAATTCACTGTTTTTTGCTGTACTTCACTGCAAAAGGCTTGTTGTGTTCCACCTTGAAGACACAGATATGAGTAATGAGCAGCAGTATAACGGCAGTGAGTGCTGCAATGTGAATTATGCTGCAAATTCTTGCTGTAAATGACCCTGCAACCACCCCAAATTCTTCTCTCAATTCCTCCCTATCCTTTCCCTACAGTTCTAAGGCTCAGCCTCTTTCCCTGAACTTCTATATGTTTTCAAAGTCTTTCCCTAGCTCCTACCGACGTCTGTCCCTACAGTAAGAGCAACGTTGAATGACTGTACCTAAAATAGCCGAGGGTTTTTCTAGGGTTGTGATATCACAGGTCCTGCTGGCTGCTGATTAGCTGCATGCTTGGCATTGTGGATGATCCTGTGCTTCCAGAGTCCCTTCCCCCTTGTCCTAACATGTGCGGAATCGAATCGCGGTGAATCGAAGTTTTCCTGAAATTCGGATTGAATTCCACTTCTGCAGTTTCGATTTGCCCATCGCTAATTATTATCAACGTGTATAATATAGTATATATTCCTGGTTGTTATTTATGATTGCCCATGAAGCTAAATTTTCCAAAAGTGTCCAATGTTCTTTTCTCAAACTCATGAATGCGGAAGACCAATTAACTCTCTTCTCTTGTTGTTTTAAGGACTTCACAGTCTACAGTTCTTTCAATTTACAGACATGGGCTGTAAACTCAGACCTCAAAATGCTGGCCCAGTGGGATGTAGTGTATCTCAAAATCTAACTTATTATAGGATTAAGCACTGTTAAACAAGAAAATCACCCTGAATTGCATTTGAAGGTATAAAACTAAGAATATCTAATCCTTACAAAATCTTTCTCAAATTTCAAAGTGGAAAAAAATGTGTAAAAAGCAGAAATGTAACTATATCCTTTAAGGTATTCAGGACAAGTGATACGTGAATTTTCAAATGTCTATTATTATTGATGCACTTTCCCATGTTCCCCTTGACCATACTAACAAATTGGTACTTGATGACAAGAGAAGATAAGCTCCGCTCTGTGCGTAAGAGTCTCTCTCTAGGCTCCAAGCAATCGTTTGTTACTAGATGCTAATATAAAAAGTTGTTAAGCTGTTAATGTGCAATCTGAATTGTATCAAAGAATAATTTTACCTGATGTTATTATTAAACAAGACTTAAAAAAAGGTTTAAAGCTGTTTATTAGTTTTTTCTGCATATGACTTTAATAGACCATTTATGGCTAAGGCCCCACGTTGCGGAAACGCAGCTTTTTTTGTTGCAGATTTTGTTGCGGTTTTTTGAGCCAAAGCCAACAATGCTACAAAAGGAATGGGAAATATAAAGGAAGTTCTTATACTTCTACCTTCTGCTCAATCCACTCCTGGCTTTGGCTCAAAAAAACGCAACAAAACTGCAACAAAAAAGCTGCTTTCCCGCAACGTTGAGCTTTAGCTTATATGTGTCTCTCTGCTATCTCTAACATCATGTCTTCTCCTTAGCTGAATTTAAAGCTTTCAAAACCAGAGCATCTTGTGTTTCCGCCATCTCCTAACCGAGCTCATCCCTGATATCTTCATTTCCGTCTGGGGTCTTACCAAAATTCCATGGACGCATGCCCACTGTCTCAGAATTGTTTTTGACTCAGACCTCTCACATATCAATCACTGAAATGCTCAAGTCACTGCACCTCAATATCATCTCCAGTGTTTCTCACATCATAAACTTCATTGTTGCACCTTGACTATTGCAATTCTCTATTGATCAGTCTTTCACTTACTAAACTCTCCCCTCTACTATCTGTCTTGAATGTTGCATCCAGAGTCACCTTTCTGTCAAACTGCTACACAGATGCATCTAATTTGTGCCAGTCCCTGCTCTAGTTTCCTATCCACCACAGAATACAATTTAAGTTTATTACACTACTGATCTTTTCCATTTGATCAATAACCGTAGACTTATATCCTCTGTTATCCGAATATCCCACTCCCATCTTCAAGACTATTCTCAAGCTGCACCAGTGCTCTGTAATGCTCTACCCAGGACAATCAGATTAATACCCAACTAATCTTTTTAGGTAGGCTTATCACAAGACCTGACCACTCTGTTACACATTTCTCACACTAAACTAATGTTTCTTATCCTAAGCTATCCTTTCTATTCTATTCCTCAGAACCTGACCCCTCCATCTATAAGTTACCTTATGCTCCATGCACTGTATCTGTATATTCACAAATACCAGCAGGTGATTCATACAGCTTAATTAATATGACCTTATTTATTAAAAAGATGCCTAGACCAATTGTACCTCTTGTGTCACCACTTTTTCCACATAGATTGGAAGCTCTTGAAGGCAGGGCCGTCACTCCTATTGTTTAATATGTTAAATCTTTTGTTACACTGTAATGTCTGATATTGTCTCTGTTTGTGTAACCTCTGATTTATAAAGTGCTATGGAAAATGGTGGTTTTCTATAAATAAAATTGTTATTATTTGTAAAACTGAGCTGCCTCTGTTATATATTTATAAAACTTAACTTTCTGAGCTGCCTCTGTTATATATTTGTTTGCAGCAATGATGTCACATCTACATCATGTCATTACTGCAGCCAATCACTGGCTTCTGATTGGCTGCAGCATTGCATCTTGTAGATGGAACATCATAGATGCAGCAAAGTAGATAAAACCGGGCTGAAACAGCATTGGATATACAAGGTAGGCCAATGAGTCTTTTGCTTTGTATAGCATTCAACCCCCCAATTTCCCCTTTGGTTAGATTTTGTCAGATCTTGGACAACCCTTTTAAGGATGAAGCACAGTCCACGTTAGTCAGTGCAATAGGTTGTAACACATAAGTTTCCACTAACTAGGTCAGCTCCGTAATATTAATAAGAAATTTCCATCTGAACTGACATAGTAAACAGTAAGGATTTAGTACAATGAAATCAGAGGACAAAAAAATCCATTAAACAGAATATTGTAGATGAAACTAAGACCAGAATTTACCACATTATTACACTGACTGTATATAAAAAGCACTGCATGCAGAATATGTATCTACTCCCATCATATGGCATTAGCAGCCTGTTATTTAGCCACCTGCTTTACTGCAACCCAAACTAATTGAAAATGCTTCTTGCTCTTGACAGATGGTTGATTCTATTCCCCCTCAGGTGCTTTTTTCTAAATTTTAATCAATAGAAACATATTCAGCTTTAATCTGTCAATTTATTAATTCCTCCGCAGTGATGGGGAATTGTGAAGATTGGTCAGTGTAATGCAGTCTGAATGAGAGCTCTGTGTACCCTTCTCGATTATAACCCTGATAGGTGAGTGATGAAAAGTGCTCTGATTAGGGAATGCTGGGCTCTAGCTCTACTGAAGAAAAAACGTATATCCTTCAGCAGAACCTGAAGAGATATAAATGTATAATTTATATGCCATTATCCAGTGCTATATATATAACATTAGTAGGCTTAATGCTGGGATGTATACTGTAAATATAAAAATAAATGTAGTATATCTGCTTTAAAGAGGTTCTCCTCTTTCGACTATTCATACTTTTTTTGTGGCTCAGTGCTTATCACTGTTGCCATTGCCGCAACCCAGATGGAGGAGACCGGAGGATGGGAATTTTAGTGGTGGATGCTGTGCCACCTAGCAGGCCGAGCACTATCACCAACCACTCCAGTCCTGCTCCTAGGCCGGACAAAGTCGAGGGGGGTCCTGCAGCACTACCGGATGGTGATGGTAGTAGTTCTTTCCCCCGGGGCACTTCCAGTTGAAGAGGGGACCTCTTCTCTCTGAGCCGGTGTGGTGTTGTTCGGAAGGGCCCTGATGGTGAAGCAGGCACGACTCAGGAGTCAGCGGTGCAGGTAAACAAGTAACAGCCTTTATTTGGCAACAGGAACATCAGGTAAACGGCAGCTTCCAAATGGGGGTAGTAGTCCTACAGTGTCCAACACCCAGCCTTGGTTCTAGGAGGGTGCCCAGGGATGTTATAGGCTCCACAGTATGGTTTTCTACTACTCCTCCTCTCTGCCTCTCCCAGACAGGTACATTGGGGATGGAGTTACAGAGAGTTCTGACAGGGATCTGGTTACCTGGCGTCTAGGCCCAAATATAGATTTCCTGTCAGAGTCCTCTCCTTTTCCTCCTGGCACGGCACCGAAAGTGGTCAAAAGTCCAGACAGCACTTCTCCCTGGCTCAGGGCTATCTTTAGGTGAACCTGGGGCTGGTGATATCCCTCCTGGGGCTGTAGAGGCAACAGTTAACCCTCAGTCCTGGGGCTCTGCACACCTTCTCTTGTCGACTGCACACACAGAACTGAAGACCAACCGTCTCTGGGGAGATGAGACCTCCCTACAACCCCGCCCAGTGGCCTGTGATAGGCCAGGGCTGAACTAAGTCTGGGTTTTGAACACTGCAGGGGGAAAAATGCAGAGGGAAAAGGTGCACAACAATACATAGAACACTTAACATAGAAGACGGGACGTACCAACACAAAACCGCAGAGGCACAAAACACAAACAATAAAAACAGCAGCCTCTGGGATGCTGCACCATGCAGCACTGGGGTTCTGGGTTCGAATCCGACCAACAGCAACATCTGCATGGAGATTCTGTGTGTGTGTGGATAGTCTGGATAGTCCAGTTTCCTCCCACATACCAAAAATATACTGATAGGTAAATTGGCTTCCCGTAAAACAATTGACCTTTGGGGGATTAGCATCTGTACAGCAGCCACTAACTCCCCTACTCCACGACGCTCCCTGCGCTTTGAGTCCCTTGTGTGAGAAAAGCCCATTACAAATGTTTGTCATTGTCATAGTAGAAGAGTCCATTAACAATAAACTGATATTAAAATCATACCTCCCAACAATTCCAGATTTTGGATGCTGTCCTGGGCAGTGGGTGGTACCTGCTATCCGTGCCCTCAGGATAGAGTTGAATATAGTGGTGAAGCAGGAACCATCAGATCTGAGCTCCATCCAGGGGCGTAACTACCAGGGTAGCAGCGGTAGCGGCTGCCACAGGGCCCGGGACCCGATGCTTTTTTTTTTTTAATAGGCCGTTACCCCAGCAGGTAACGGCCCTATTTACTTAACAATCCCTGCTCCTGCCCATGGCCACCGGCGCTTCCCATTTTGCGGCACAGGTGACTGTGAGCAGGAGCAGGGATCGGTAAGTGAGGCCACTGCCATTGGGGGCCTTTTCAGACCCCCGAGTATAATGATCGGAGGGCCAGGGGAGGTGAGGGAACATAAAAAACACTGTAACTTTCCTCTCATACGATTTGCAGGCTGCGGGCCTGTTTGGTGACGTCACGTGGGCTGGGCCTACATCATTATGTATCGCGACGCCGGCCCGGCTCACGCGAGACCTGGTCTAACATTGAAGATGGCCATTGACATTGTTTTTTTTTTGTTTGTATCCTCCCCTGGGTCTCCGATCATTATACTCTGGGGTCTGATAAGATCCCAGAGTATAATAATTGTTCATGGCCCACAATGGGGCATAATACTGTGTGCAGGGGCCACTATGGGGCATAATACTGTGTGCAAGGGCCACTATGGTGCATAATACTGTGAGCAGGGGCCCCTATGGGGCATAATACTGTGTGCAGGGGCCCCTATGGGGCATAATACTGTGTGCAGGGGCCACTATGGGGCATAATACTGTGTGCAGGGGCCACTATGGGGCATAATACTGTGTGCAGGGGCCACTATGGGTTATAATAGTGTGTGCAGGGGCCACTATAGGGCATAATACTGTGTGCAGGGGCCCCATGTCAAATGTTTGCCTTGGGCCCAGCTATTCCTAGTTACGCCACTGGCTCCATCTGTAAAGTTGAGACATCCATTATATATGTCAGCAAGGGGTTAATCAACTGGTTAGTTATTCAAATTCCCAAGATCAGAGCAGCAAGAAAACAAAATAACAATATCCAACAAAATACTAGTATCAAGTTTCAAAATGACCGTAAAATTTAAATATTCCATGAAAATCCTTTATTGAAAGAATAAAGACTACAAAAACTATGTAAAGCAAATTGTTCTATTTCCTGAAAGTATAGGATAACCTGTAATATAATGACAGCATCTTTCTCCAAATCACCATTGACTTTCTTTTTTTCAAAACCATTTGGAGGGAAAAAACTCACATAAGCTTCTTAATCCTCGAATAATAACATTTGGTGATTAGAACCTTCGCTGAAAGCTTCAATAGATGGCACGGTTCCAGTGGCTGATTTCCTGTGTAATAAACATCATTTAAGTTTGCTACTAGATCAATTATATATAATAAAGATATATAGCAAAAGGTAAAGATAGATAGATAGATAGATAGATAGATAGATAGATAGATAGATAGAAAAAAAAAACAAATTGGAAGGAGAGCAGCACAAGACCAAAAGCAAAAATGGTACAACTACCATTGGTTCACTAGCAATGAAAGAAAATATCAAATACAGAAACCTGGGCAGCACACAGAAATTCAGTGGAAAAAAAAAGGACTTTGTTAGGCCAAATTTGCAACGTTGCAGTTCATCACAACCTTTTTCAAGCAGTCTTTAGGCTAATAAATTCCTCTGTTTTCACTGAATTTCTGTGTGCTGCCCAGGTTTCTTATTTTTTTTAAAACAAAATTTTTATGCATTTTTATTTGCAACTTTTCATGTGACTATCTATATTTTAAATAAAATTCTATTTCCTGTTATTTTAACTCTGGCCACTAAGCCTAAAATTAGACAGACACTTTCCAATTCTGTAGGGATTTTTATTGCAGCAGGTACCTCATTTACACCACAAACAAGACACATAGCTGTTACTAGAGATGAGCGAATTGAAGCGGATGAAGTGGAATTCGATCCGAATTTCAGGAAATCTTTGATTCGCATTGATTCCGGATTTCCTCACACTTTGATGTATCGAATCACACATTTCTGATCAGGGATTTTAATCCCTTGGATGCCTCGGTCATGTTTCTGCCATGCTACATGTCCCCCTCGGCACCCCCCATGGTGATTAAAAATAAAAAAATGCTGATACTCACCTGTTCAGAGCTCTTCCTCCCCAGGCCTTACAGCTGCGGCCTGTGATTGGGCGTAATGACGTTGGTGCCCGCGTAATGCTCCCCATTAATGATGTCATCACGCCCCCACATGACCGCTGAGGCCCAGTCACAGGCCCCAGTAGTGACGTCCGGGGAGAAGGACTTCATTCGGAAGGAAGAAGAGGAGCGAGGAGGACGGTCAGACAGCCGGGTTCCAAGGAGAGGAGAGGTTAAGGTGAGTATAAGTGTTTGTTATTTTTAATCACTTCCCCTGGGTCTCTTATTATACTCTGGGGTCTGAGGAGAAGCAGCGGGGGGGGGGGGGGGGGCGATCGGGACCCCAATATATCTCAGGCAATTTCTGTGTGCACACCATGCTTCTACCATGGTTTGCGGGAAGTCCTTCCGGGCAGCGCCTTACTATTAGAGCAGATGTCGGGAAGGGGTTCACGTGATTCGCTGCGAGTTAATTCAAATCTAACTCTTTTGGAAACTTCGGAGAATCAGTCGAATCGAATTTTTGCAAAATTCGCTCATCTCTAGCTGTTACTCAAGAGCAGAAGGAAGGGGTTAAGGGCATTTACTGCAAGAAGGCCAGGACTTAGCATTGTGGTGCAAGACATATTAAAGATTCCTTTTCTCGCTAAGATGTTCTTCATCGCAAGTATCATCAACATAGGTATGTTTCAACTACTATACACTTCACCTATCTAAATGCTGTCATCAAATTTGACGACAGAATCCCTTTGATGTTAAAATATTGTAATAGCCTATGCTTTGCATAGGACGAAAGCAAATACTAAGGTACTAAGTCATAATGTCAAAATAATCAGTTTGTTTGCCTTGGCCATAAATCACAGTGAAATTCATTTGACCATTCCGCTATATTCTGTAAATAGGGAATGTATAGAAATTATGTACCAATGTATGTATCAATAATTGATTACGAAGATAATAGGATAGTGATGAAGTAGAAATTCTATATATTATTCTAAATGTATCAAAGATACATAAATAATATCCTAGTTTAGAATTAACTTTGAAAAATTCTAAACTTTTCAGTTTACTATTTGGGATTGAACTGACTTTTAATATGCCCATGACACAAATATTGTAAATCACACAAAACATAGCTGTTAATATAACATAAATATGACAGAAATTACTGTTTTTCTCAAATTAGCCAATCAGTTGGAATCTTGTATAGAAATATAATGGAGTTTGATTAAGAAAACTAAGACCTCAACATTTTAAAGCATACTTGAAATATTCAAAAAATGTACATGTGATATTAATAAAAAAAAAAATTCAGGTTTCTCACATTTTGAAAATTTACTATATATATACTTTATTTTCTATAGAAAAAAAATATTCTGAATGATCTTAACTTCAGTGATCTGAATTTGGAATAAGGAAGGCTTGGGTTTAATGCCAACTTAAATAGCCTATTTCCTGCTCCCCATGGTTGTAGGCTGTGAATTTGCAGCTGTCATTTTTGCAATGAAGGAATCTTTTGTTTCACTGATAAGTGGCACATTGTTCAGCGTTCAGGTGCCCAGAACAAAACATATAATGGAATACAATCTGTGTCTGGGAAGAAAAAAATGTATGTTCTAGATTACTTTCAGGTAAACTTTCCATTTGCATGTGTCATACAACGTAAATTTTTTAATTATATTAGGAATAACTATGATTCTTTGATTCTTTTAGTTATTTTATATATATATATATATATATATATATGCAGAACGTTTGTTTATATAACTGGTGATGTCTACCACATATATAAATCACCACTGATTCATCATTTTAGAATGCATGTAGAAATATGGAGATCATTTGTGTGGGTGTAGCTGCAACAGGGGAGCCAGGGGTTACTGATAAAGCAATCTGCCCTGACTACGATACTTACATTACTCTTCATCTGTGTAAAGTAAACTATTTTCAGGCAAGCACATACATCCCATACATATACTTTTAGGAACTTGAAAAAAGGGGAACCAATCCTGTTTGGTCTCATCCCCTATCCAGATGTTGTTGAACCATTCTGTTAACTGGCCAAGGGGTGGGTAGTCAGCCTAAGGATCATAGAGATGTAAACAAAACTAGGCCCTTGTGCCTTGGGTGGCAGAAACCAGCACAGTAATTGGGGTCCATTTTGATCTTTGTTATAGGGCTCTGTCTCTTCTTTGTATGTCAGTATTTTCAAGTGTTTGTAGCTGTATATATTAAACTGAAAAAAAACGAAACACTGTGACTTTAGCATTAACTTTCAGGACCAACTGGAAAAGGGCAAATTCACGGAAAGACAGGTGTTCAGGATGGAGCTACTTTTCACCTCTCAACCTTCACCTCAGAAAAACCATGTGCATTTATTGAACACAAAATGATGCAGAAGGACCGTTTCCAAGGAATGGAAAGAAGATCAGCGCTTACCACAAAGATGTATAATAAACTACTTTATTGTATACCGACACATGACGTGTTTCGGAGATTCCAAGCTCCTTTCTCAAGTGTAAATGGTAGTTGACATAAAAAGTTGACATTTATTGAACACTTGAGGGATGCACCCGAGGTAAATGTATTCAATGGACAGGTTGAAGGCAAGTCTACTTCCCTTCTTTTTTATGAGGGATACTGTCACTAGCCACTACTGTCGTTATATTATAAACAAATAGCTTATGCCACAGATAGAGGTAGATCTGCCAAAAGTAGTCCATCAGCAGAATAGCACATTTCCATTTAGCTCTTCGCCAATACGTGAATACGTAATTGAAATTCTACCAGAATGTTAGATTGTTATGATTGTGAAAAAAAAAATGTGAAAAAAAAAATGTCCACCAGTGCTTTTTTGTATGTAAAATTCATCCTGAATTGGTGATCTGTAGCTGGAGGGGAAGCGGCTAAGTCGGGGTCAGGGCTTCTGTTGGTTTCTGTTCTGGATGTATATCAACCTAACATAATTTTTAAGGCCGTGACTATAGCTGTACTAACACCAGAAGATGGTGGAGCAGCTGAGAAGAGAGGTTGTGCTGCTCCACCACCTCCTGCTATTAGTACAGGCATTGTCATAGTGCAAGTTATCATGCAGATATCGGGTCAGATAACCCTCAATGTCTACAATGGTAGAATGGAATTCCTTTAGGCAAATTAAGCTGGGACAGTGTCAATCAATGAACACTTTTTTCCTTTACTAAAGGAAGTTAAAGCCCCTCACATTATTGGAGAATGCATGGCACATGACATGAGATATATCGAGGAGCTATTGAGGAGTTCCATTAAGAAATCACAACTCTCCACAGAACATCTATGCCTTGTCCCCTCCCCAGAAAAGGAGCTCTGTGGAAACATGTCCAAAGAAATATAAAGGCATAGCAGATGCGGTGTAAGGGAAAACAACAAACCTCATCTGAGGAACCTAATAACTACAATAACTAAAGAATAATACAGAGAAGACTTAAAACCAAACATATCAGTATCTGGGGGAAGAAAACAAAGAACCTCCCCTAGCCTATTAGTGAGGGGGAAACATGATGGTCCATGCTGCTCCAGGGCACCCTGAGGGAAAGAGCGCCTCCCTGACTACAGGAGGGAACCTAACTGAACTAGAACCAGTCAGCAAAGAGTCTAATAAAAAAAGGAGAGCCAGGGCACCAGCCCACAGATATCAGTTGAGGAAGACCAAGGGTCTCAAAGTCCTGAAATTAGATTTGATGTTCAAGGTCAAGTCACTGTTAGTAGTCTTGAATAATGTGGTCCAGTATCTCAAGGGTTTAGGTGGAAGAGATGGCACTGAAGAGCAGATTTAAGAATCCAGCAGCTTGAGCAGCATCTTTGCCATCCTCCAGATAGCAGACTAGCTCACATATAGTTATTGTATGTTTGTTGCAGAGCTAAGGTAACTGATTTTATGCCCCTTAATTGCTCTAGATGGAAGGGGCCAATTCTACATATACATGAACCATCAGGAGAACTCCAGGAGAGACTGTTAAGTTGCGGATAACTTCTAGGATTCTTTCCTGGATGCTCCATTCCTAATTGTCAGTTTTCCTGAGCTCAGCTCCAGAAAGTGTAGAGACTTGCTGCTAAGATCACTAGACACTGGCACAAACACAACGCATATTTGGTATGACTTGGCATATCTAGTATAAGCTAAAAATGTTCAGTTTGCTAGATATATGGGTGTGGCTTCTCAGAGAAATGGTACATGGCTTAAATGTACCAAGATGCGCCAAAATTGTGTAAAATAAACCAAATAAAAAGTGGCATAAACTTAAACTAAGCAGTCTAAAGATACATTCAGCATCAATCACTGTAATCCGTCTGCCACATTTTCAGACTATCTTAGTTTGCACTGCCTAACTATTAGTAAATCTGGGTCACAGAGAGGAGGAAACCCTTTAGAAAACCCTCATCAGCAACAATAGCAGCAGTAATAAGCAGTGTTGGTGGTGAATCCAACACTGAAAGTGAGATAAAAAAAAATTACTAGAAAAATGAAAAAAACTTAGCAGAAGCAGCATCTCTTTGTACCTGTGCCAGATGGTTTCTCCTTTTCCTTACCTTAAAGGGAATCTGTCAGGGCAATTTGGGACACTAAACCACCCACATGTCCAAATGGACCCGGGGTTTAGTGTCCCAAATCACCCTGTTATAATGCAATCCATGGCCGCATGGATAAAAAAGCTTTATACTCACCCTGCCGCTGTACTCCCCGCACCTGTCCTCTGTCCCACAATTACGCAGTGAAGCCGGGGTGTCCATCTTTGGCTTCACTGAAGAACAGCGCAGCCGCCGGAGGCGTGCCAACAAAGAAGCTCATGTATAAGCTGGACTGTTCTCGCCGAACAGCGTACATCGGACCCTTCTCTAGGTAAGTATAAAGGTTTTTTATTTTTAATGCACCTGCGGATCACATTACAACAGGGTGATTTGGGACACTAAATCCAAGGTCCGGTTTTAGACAAAGTGGGGCCCTGGGCAAAATTAAAAGCGGGGCCCCAAATGCTGATATGCAAACAACACCATCGTCTTGCGGTGGCAACCGCTATAATAACGCCTCCTTTCTGCCAACAAAAAAGTAATAACAAATGAGCACCTTTGTACCGCCTAATAGATTTTTGCACCCAGTCATCAGTTATTATAGCGCCTCCTTATAAATAATAGTCCCTGCTTATAAATAATATTACATCTTTATCAGTAATAGCTCCCTTATAAATGATAAATAGTGCCCTGTATCAGTAATATTCCCCCTTATCAGTAACAGTCACCCCATAAAAATAATACTGCTCCCTTATAAATAATAGCCCCCTCATAAATAATAGTTACCTTTATAAATAATAATCATCATTATCACTAATAGCCCCCTTTATAAATAAGCCCACTTAACAATTATACCCCCCTTATAAATAGTTCCCCTTTTATAAAGGATGCCTTATATGTAATAGTTCCCCCCTTATAAATAATAGCCCGTCTTATAAATAATAGTCCCCCCTTATAAATAATAGTTCCCATTTATAATAGCCCCCTCATATTTAAGTTTCCCGATTATATATAGTAACCCACCCTTATATATAATAGTTCCTCCCTTATAAATAAGAGTCCTCTTATATATAATAGTTCTCCGTAATACAGTGTCGGACTGAAGGGCCTTAGGCCCACCAGAGAAACTTGTTCTGGGGCCCCACCCAACAGCTTCCTGCTAATAGCCTACATCACAGCTCCTTCACTGAAGTCTTACATATGTGCTGACTGACTATCCGGTGTTACTGAGTATGTTCCCATTATAGTCAGCAGCCCCTATAGTACTGGACAGGCCCCAATAAATCCATGGCCGGTTCATGCATAGTACTGTATGGGGAATGACATGGTAATGGAACACTACATGTATGTGCAAGAATACAGTGAGGTAGCTGTGATGCAGACATAACACACAGGGCTGCCAGCAGGAATTTTGAGCCCCCCCCCCCCACAGTATAATGCTCCACATAGTATATAATGCTCCATGGTATAAAATGCTCCCCTGAGCCCTCCACAGCTTCCCCACATGGTATATAATGCTCCACAGTGGACCCACACAGTATAAAATGCTCCCCTGAGCCCCCCATAGTGGCCCTACATGGTATATAAGGCTCCACACAGTATACTACCTCTTAGTGGCCCCAGACAGTACAATATGCTCCCAAGCAGCCCCACACAATATAATATTCTCCATACAGTATAATATGCATCCCACAGTGCCCCCCCCCCCAGTATAATGCTCCACAGTGGCCTAACACAGTATAACATGCTCCACAATGGCCTCCACACAGTATAATATACTGCCCAGAGGGGTTCCTCCAGTATAATGCTCCACAGTGGTCCCCCACAGTATAATATGCTCCCCACAGTCCCCCCCAGTATAATGCTCTACAATGGCCCCACAGAGCATAATATGCTCCCGAGAAGCCCTACACAATATAATAAACACAGTGGCCCCACACAGTATAACAGGCTCCCCACACTGCCCCTTCCCCCAGTATAAAGCTCCACAGTGGCCCATAGTATAATATGCTCCCCAGAGGGCCCACACTAGTATAATGCTGCACAGTGCCCCCCCAGTATTTTGCTCCACAGTGGCCCCACGCAATATATTATGCTCCCCAGAGTGTCCCCCCAGTATAATGCTCCACAGTAGGCCTCACACAGTATAATATACTTCCCAGAGGGCACCCTAGTATAATGCTCCTTAGTTCCCCCCAGTATAATGCTCCACAGTGGCCCCACACAGTATAATATGCTCTCCAGAGGGGCCCCCCAGTAAAATGCTCCAAAGTGGTCCCAGAGAATATATCATGCTCTCCAGAGCCCCCACACATTATAATGCTCCACAGAGGTCCCATACAGTATAATATGCTATCCAGAGGGCCCCCCCAGTTAAATTCTCCACAGTGGCCCACACAGTATAATATGCTATCCAGAGGGACCCCCCCCAGTATAATGCTCCACAGGGGCCCCACACAGTATAATATGCTATCCAGAAGGCCCCCTCTCCAGTATAATGCTCCACAGGGGCCCCACACAGTATAATATGCTATCCAGAGGGCCTCCTCCCCAGTATAATGCTCCACAGGGGCCCCACACAGTATAATATGCTATCCAGAGAGACCCCCCCCAGTATAATGCTCCACAAGGGCCCTACACAGTATAATATGCTATCCAGAGCCCCCCCAGTATAATGCTCCACAATGGCCCCACACAGTATAATATGCTATCCAGAGGGCCCCTCCCCAGTATAATTCTCCACAGGGGCCCCACACAGTATAATATGCTATCCAGAGGGACCCCCCAGAATAATGCTCCACAGTGGCCCTACACAGTATAATATGCTATCCAGAGCACCCCCCTGTATATTACTCCACAGGGGCCCTACACAGTATAATATGCTATCCACAGGGACCCCCCCTGTATAATGCTCCACAAGGGCCCTACACAGTATAATATGCTATCCAGAGCCCCCCCAGTATAATGCTCCAAAATGGCCCCACACAGTATAATATACTATCCAGAGGGCCCACTCCCCAGTATAATGCTCCACAGGGGCCCCACACAGTATAGTATATTCTCCAGAGGGGGCTCCCCAGTATAATACTCCACAGTGGCCCTAAAGACTCCCTTAGTGCTAGTATTATATTATACTCTGGGGTCTCTTTAGACCCCAGAGTATAATTATCGAAGGCCCGGGGAAGGTAAGGGAAAATAACAAACAGTTATACTCACCTTTCCTTACCTCTGCTGCGCCTCCCTCGCGCTGCTCCGCTATCCCCGCCGGCGCTTCCTCTTCTCTGCGGCTGATGTCACACGTTGTGGACGTCACCGCTGAAGCCTGTGATTGGGCCTCAGCGGTTTCGTGAGGCACGCCCCATGTGATCGCTAAGGCTGAGGCCTGGCCTCAGCAGTGATGTCCGGACCAACAGAAGATGACATTGGACGCAAAGGCCAGGTGAGTAAAAATGTTTGTTATTTTTACTCATCTCGGAAAGGGACCCTGTGGCACACGACACTGGGTCCCTTTCTGTTATAGATATGGCCAGTCCTGACACCGGGATCCGGAGTCATCAGGCTCCGGATCCCGGGGGCCCCTTTGGGGTCGGGGCCCTGGGCAATTGCGCAGTTTGCCCCCCCCCTAACGCCGGCCCTGCCCAGGTCTATAAGGACCTGTGGGTGGTTTAGTGACCCAGATTGTCCTGACAGATTCCCTTTAAGTAGACTTCTAGCTGTAGTACAGTAACCTGATACCACAGTAAAATTGCTAACATGACATCCCTGAATACATATTGCATTAGTGAATTGAAAGTAAGAAATGATACTTACCTTTTGCTATTCTAAACAGTTCTGAAGGTCCTTTTTCCACTCTTCTCATTCTCAAAATGTCTCTCATACACCACTATCTATCTACTAATTTTGACATTCGGCTACTATTACTATCTCTTCCTCTATTGGTCTCTTTTATACCACCATTCTCATGAAACACCAGAGGTGGATATCCAGACTTTATCATGGGTAGTATTTTTGGAGACTCATTACCTACCCATACTAACATGAATACATGATCATCTATGAAATTTGGAGACGTGAGAACTTGTCAGTATTAACATAAAATATATATTTTAGTAAAATCATTTTGAAGCTTCCTTGGACATCACAATTTATCAAAATAAACAAAATCAATATTCAAAAAATTCCAATAAAACTGAACTTCTTACTTTGAAACCATAATTTTGAACATAACTTTCCATTAATAATGAAGATGGTGAATCTTGGAAACAGTGTATCCTGCACATGAAGTGAAATCAACTTTTCAGCATAAGCACTAATACAATGTCAGTAAAATTTATTGAAGACAAAAAGGCAGGCCACACACAGAACCAGTGACATGAATGAGAGCTTTGCCACTGAGCATGAAGTAGTTATAGGCACTTAAGTCTTTCAAAAGGTCTTCTATGTAAGAAAAGAAATCAAGATTGGACATGTTGGGATGTTTTGAAGCAATCATTCTCGTTTCTGGTCTTCTACATATCTTTTTAACAAGAGGTTTATCTTCCACATTGTAGCAGTGATTGTCTACGTAGTTCTGTCAAATGATACACACTTGCAGATCTTCTGGTCATTTTAGGATGAACCAAGCAATTTATCATATCTATTCCTTCAGACCAGTCCAAGTCAAAACATAGTTCAGTCAAAGACTATCACATTGGATTGTGTTGGTTGTTAAAGGTATTTTCTGGGACTAAGCTATTTTTGACCTGTCCTTAGGATATCAATAAGTCATCAAAAAGTGATCAATAGGGCGTTTACACCCAGGAACCTCACAGATCAGCTGGTTGAATAAGCCATAGAATTGAGGTGAGCGCTGCAGTCTCTTCACTGAATACCAAGCACAGCTCCACACATATCGTATGGACTGTGCTTGATATTGCAGCTTAGCTTCATTCACTTAAATGAGGGGGCCCACAGGCCCCCTCACAACACTTTGATCTCCTTTGATGTCTGTATAATGTAAATTTTTATTTATGCACAGAGATTTATGATATACAAGCTGTACGACATGCCCCCTAGCCTCTCCAGAGAGCATTAACCTGTTAATGCCAAACATAGCAGTAGGTCTGCATATAGTCAAGGAAGGGAGGCTGTGGAGAAAAATGCAGAAGGCTGCGAATGCCATCAGTATTGCAATGAAAAGAGACTGCTAAGTTAGTTGTACATGAGATTTCACTCCATTTTCACCACTCTATTTAGAGAAGACATGCAGTAAGTGCACTGTAGTCACTCCTCATTAGATAGAACTGGTACATAAGCAATACTTGGTGACTGCATCATTGAGGTATACTACCATACATAAAGCTGAGCTGCTGTATCTAAGTCTGCCAGGTTAGAAAAGTTTTCTTATAGATATTCTGACTCCAAAATTTATATTTTTGGAGAGAAGAGAGTGCACAATATATGCCTTAGGAGAACTTGTGCTCCTAATCTTTTAAGATCCTGTAACAAAAGTAGCTACTAGTGCTACAGTACATCAGTGATACACCTAAAGAGGACCTTTCATGTCGTCTGACATTAGTGATGTTATATACCGCCAGTGCGGTCCGGCCTTACAGCTCAGCATCATCGCTGGTCTATGAGGATCGCCTCCCTGACAGTATTCGTCCATAGTCTTATACTTGTTGGGAGGGGTGTTCCTCACAGTTCAGCAATTACACTGAGCTGTAAGGCTGGGCCTTCTGACAGTGCAGGGTTATTGGTGTAAAAATTAATGACACTGATATCTCTGGCACCATGATGCATACCAGCAAAGCTGACAGTGTGCTGAATTCTAAAGAATTCTAAAATTCTAAAGGTGTCTAAAGACAATTCCCCTTACGTCCGACAGCAGCACAATATGGGGTATCTCTGCCCCTGTGTGTTGTTTAGGACAGTGGAACCTTTAATTAGCACCAAATTTAAGGTGCCTCCTACTAGCCCTATAAGAGGGCACCTGAGACCTCCCTCCACTGTGTTTTTTTCTGTCCTGTGTGGGACAGGTGGACGGAGGTCTCTGGTGACCTCCCGTTGCTAGGGGTTTTTTTCCTAAAAAAGCTCCTGGCTTACCTTTTGGGGGTACCTCGGTCCTCTCCTACGTTCCTAAGATCCTCAGGTCCTTCGGGCCTTTTTCCGCCCCGCAGCGCAGCGTTACCCGGCTCATCGCTCTGCAGGCAGCGCGATCCCGGAAGTAAGCGGGGAACCTCTTCGGCCGGAACCTTTTTTCGGTCCCGTGTTCCCCGGGGAAGGAAGCCTTTGCGCACCACTGCGGCCTACTTCCGGTTTTCGGAAAAGTGCGGTAAGTTTGAAAATTGGAATTTTAATGGCAAAATATAGATTTGTTTTTTGCTGCTTGTATGTGGAGCCTCTGGCTTAGGCTTATGCTCCTCTATGTTATTATTATGGCATTTGACCTTGTTTGGCACTGTATGAATATTTTCTTTCTTTGGCTCCTCCCCTCGCTGCTGTATTACATTTAAAAGGGCTTCAGTCCTTTACTGGGTGAGCTCGTGGTTACTAGCTCCTCTGCTGCGGTTTGCGGGTCTGGGTTTTTCCTGACGGGATCTTTTTTTCAAGTGACCGATTTAAAAAAGTAAGGTACCCCTTGGTTTTTTTCTTCTTGTAAGCGATGCTTGGCAATCTTCTATTCTACATTGTCATGTGGATTTTGATGTTTCAGATGTCATCTTCTGCATCAGGCAATGGCGATGGGCTTAGGAGGAAAAAAGTCCTCTAAACGTAAACACCTAATGTGTTTGGATTGCAATACCCCTTTACCTGACGGCTATGATTTTACCCGCTGTCGCCAATGCCGCGGACCTCCGTCAGAAGAACCTTCTATAAGAGAGGTTGTCACCTGGGTAAAGGACTATATGGAGGAGTCTCTTAAGGAGATCTGTTCTTCCATCGCCCAGATTGCCAAGAAACCACGGGTTGAGACACAGTCCTCCCTATGCATCGCTGACGAAGATTATCAGATAGTGGACGAGACACTCTCATCTGACGATTCCACTGAAGATTCCAGCAGGCCGTGCTTCCCACTCGAAAAATTAAGCCGGCTGCTGAAGTCCATGCGGTCTAAGGATCGTGATGTTGACGGGGAAGCCTCCACGTCCACCTATAGAGGTCCTAGGGTCTTCCAAGTGGACGAGACATTACAAAGATTAATGTCTTCAGAGTGGAAATGTCCTGAAAAACCTCTTGTGGTTTCTAGGAGGTTCAAGGCTTTATTCCCAGTTGCTCAATGGGATCAATGGGGTCCTCCTCCCAAGGTGGATATGGCGGTGGCCAAACTGTCCCGCCGCACTATGGTACCATCAGATGATGGATCAAATTTGCACGACGCCATGGACAGGCGCATCGACAATACCCTCAAGAAGGCGTATTCAGCTGCCTCGGCCCAGACAGCTGTGGCGGTTGCGTCTTGTGAAGTGTCAGCCAAATTACGCACTGACCTGGTTCATCTCGAGAGGGACATCGATTCTGGAGTCTCCAGAGATGAGCTGCTAGGGTTTCTAGGCTCGGTTTCCCTGGCAGCTGAATATTTAGCGGAGGCCTCCCACCATCAATTAAGGCTGGCGGCCAAATCTCTGGCACTCACCACTGCAGCAAGAAGACCTCTATGGTTAAAACCCTGGAGAGCTGATTTCCCCTCAAAATATAATTTGTGCGCATTACCCTTTGAGCCAGGTAGAGTCTTTGGCAGTGCCCTAGACGAGATCCTGGAGGGCTTGGCTGATAGGAAGGGTAAAACTTTACCCCAGGCCTTTAGAGGTAGATCTAATTCTGGCCGTGATAGAGGCTACCCACCTCGTCGTGGACGGCAGTCCCAAAGAGGCTCTAGATATTCCTCTAGAGGCGCCGTCCGGAGATTCCCGAAGTCTGATGATAAAAAGGAGAAGCCTAGATTTTGACATCAGGAGCAGTCTTCCTGTGGCCGAGATTCCTGTCGGGGGTCGTCTCCCCCATTTTTTCAACTGCTGGCAGGAAAAAATTCAAGACCCATGGGTCCTGCAGGTAATCCAAAAAGGATATGCAATCGAGTTCCTCCATCCTCCTCAGGATCGGTTTGTGTTAACTCGCAGCCTGCCTATAATGCAGCAGACTACATTGGAATGCTCCATCCGAGAGTACATTCACAAGGGAGCCCTGGAGGAAGTCCCTTCTCTAGAAGAAGGATCCGGTGTCTATTCTCCCGTCTTCCTGGTACCAAAACCGGCAGACAAGTGGAGAATGGTCATAGACTTAAGGTACCTCAACCGCTTCATCAAAAAGAAGCACTTCCGTATGGAAACCATAAAGTCTGTCACCACTTTTCTCCTCCAAGGCGATGTTTTCGTGACTTTGGATCTAAAAGACGCCTATTTGCATATTCCTATTTATCCTCCACACAGAAGGTTTCTAAGGATTGCCGTAGTAGTTTCCGGCCACACGAAGCATTTTCAGTTCACAGCACTACCCTTCGGGATCTCCTCTGCTCCCCACACCTTTACAAAGGTAGTGGCTCCTATAGCGGCCGCCCTCAGACTTCAGGGGATATTCGTGGTGCCTTATCTAGACGACTGGTTGATAAAAGCCCAGTCAGAGTCTGTTCTGCTCCAGCATCTACAGACAGCCGTGTCCCTGTTTCAGAGTCTGGGATGGCTTATAAACTGGGAGAAGTCGGTAACGATCCCTTCAACCCGAAGGAAGTTCCTCGGCTACTTCCTGGATTCAGTCCGCCTGCAGGTCTCCTTGACACCAGCAAGGAAGGAGAAACTGGTCGGTGCAGTCCGGCACCTCTTCAAAAAGCCGATAGCCTCCATCAGAACATTGATGAAGATCCTGGGCTTGATGTCTTCCTCAGTGGAGGCAGTCCCATGGGCTTTGTGGCACTTACGTCCCCTCCAGAAGGAGTTACTAGAGGCTTGGGATCGCTCCCTTCTTACACTCAGCAAGAAGATTCGACTCTCCCCCAGGACCCGTCTTTCCCTCAAGTGGTGGTTGCACCTGAAAGACGGAAGGTCCACGGTCCAACCTTCTTGGACCCTGTTGACTACAGATGCATCCCTCTCGGGATGGGGAGCCCATTTGGACGAAAACTCCATAAAGGGAGTCTGGAGCGCTCCAGAAAGAAGGACCTCGTCCAACTGGAAGGAGCTCAGAGCTGTATATCGTGCCTTACTCCATTTCTCGCCTCTTCTCAAGGGAAGAGCAGTCAAAATCCGGTCAGACAACATGACCACAGTGCTGTACGTGAACAGACAGGGAGGCACCAGATCACCAACCCTCCTCAGGGAGGCAGATCTGATATTTACATGGGCAGAGAAAAATCTAACCCATTTATCCGCAGTTCACATCAAGGGCTCCCTGAACATAGTAGCGGATCTGTTGAGTCGAGGTCAGGCCGTATCAGGAGAATGGTCACTCAATCCAGAAGTCTTTCATCAGATTACCCTGAAGTGGGGTCTTCCAGAAATAGACCTCATGGCAACCCGACTCAACGCCAAGGTGGAGACGTTCTGTTCCCTTTACCAGGAGGACAATCCCTTGGCAGTGGATGCCCTGTCCATCCCTTGGAGGTCCAGGCTGGCATACATCTTCCCTCCAATTCCAATAATACCGAAGGTATTGATGAAAATCAGACAGGACCAAGTCTCTGTGATAGCCATCATTCCATTCTGCCCAAAAAGAGCTTGGTTTTCCCAACTCATGGAGATGAGTCGAGGGATATATTGGAGGCTTCCCCCCATCCAGAACCTGGTTTCCCAAGGATCTCTGAAGTGCCAGGATCTCTGGAGATTCAACCTGACAGCCTGGAGGTTGAGCAGTCCCTACAGCAGGATAGAGGACTGTCAGAGGCCGTCCTGAAGACCCTTTCTTCTGCAAGAGCAGACTCTACCAATAAGAACTACCAGAGGACAGCCAAGATTTTCATGGAGTGGTGCTCCAAGAAGGGTATTAATAATTTACAACCTTCAACGGCTGATATTTTAAATTTTCTTCAGGACGGTTTGGATAAGGGCCTTGCCCCTGCCACTTTGAAAGTGCAGATTGCGGCCCTCTCCGCTCATTTGAACAGACGTCTGTCTCAGGATCCTCTGGTTACAAGGTTCCTTAAAGGGGCAATGAGGCTAAAGCCCTCAGTATCATCTCCAGTTCCCCAGTGGGACCTTGCGGTAGTCCTTACAGGCCTGTGCGGTCCTCCATTTGAACCCTTGGAGACTACGGAGCTAAAATATTTGGCATACAAAACCGTTTTTTTGTTGGCTATTACATCTGCCAAAAGAGTAGGGGAACTCCAGGCTCTCTCTTCTAGAGAACCGTACATTGTGTTTTTTGCAGATAGGGTGCACCTTAGATTTTTGCCTGGGTTTAACCCTAAGGTCCCCTCATGCTATAATAGCAATCAGCTAATTTCGCTACCAGTGTTTTTCCCCACTCCAACCTCTGAGGAGGAAGAAAAGCTCCACACCTTAGATGTGGTAAGGTGTCTGCGGATTTACCTATCCCGCACTCAACCGTTTAGGAAGGCCGAAAACCTACTAATTAATATGCAGGGTAAAAACAAAGGCCTCAAGGCTTCCAAGCCTACTCTATCCACATGGATCAAGGAGACAATTAGGTCTTCCTTCCTTATTCAGGAGTTACTCCCTCCAGTTTTTTCTACGGCCCACTCGACCAGGGCTGTGTCGACTTCTTGGGCTGAGTACCGGTCCTTACCTTTGGACCAGATTTGTGCGGCTGCATCATGGTCATCCCAGTTGACCTTTGTCAAACATTATCGTTTAGACGTCCGCAGTTCCCAGACAACTGCCTTTGGTCAGACAGTCCTTGACGTTGTAAGGCGAGGAAACCCTCCCTAGGGGAATTACTTGCTATCTCCCCATATTGTGCTGCTGTCGGACGTAAGGGGAATTGTTGATTGTAATGTCAATCTGTATTCCCTTAGTCCAGACAGCAGCACAAGGCTTCCCTCCCTAGAAGCTTGTTTCCTTTTACTTTATAATTTACACAGTGGAGGGAGGTCTCAGGTGCCCTCTTATAGGGCTAGTAGGAGGCACCTTAAATTTGGTGCTAATTAAAGGTTCTACTGTCCTAAACAACACACAGGGGCAGAGATACCCCATATTGTGCTGCTGTCTGGTCTAAGGGAATACAGATTGACATTACAATCAACGATTTTATCATCCTGAATGAGCATAAATTTTTACACATTATTAGTACATCTTCACTACATAGCTTGATACCAGGGTACACGGCTCCTCATAAATGAGGCACACCCTCCATCAGGCACTGCACATGGAGTGAAATCTACACCAGCTAAATTTTCCATCATTATTTAGCCCCAGTACACCCTCGCTGAGCCCCTTTTTGAGAGGGAGGTGTGGGCAGCACAAAACAGCCAGTTGCGAAAATTTATGCTGCAACTGATGTTTAAAAATCTGTCATAAAAAAATAATAATTAATCTTCCCCATTATACAGTTTTCAATCTAATATCAAGTTATACTTTCTAAACCTATAGACATTACTTTACCCTTTAGATGTGTGTGAGGGACAGTGCAAAATGCTAAAGGACAGAGGGATAGGAAATGAGCCCTAAAGGCTCAAAGTAAAGTCATTAGATAGACTACCCATTAGAAGAGCACCAGCCAATAAAGGAAAATACTAGCAGAAGTCCCATCTACAAGCCAAGAGTTCTAGTTGAGGAGGTCACCAGAACAAGGCCCTGTCCCCAGTGTAGGTACACTCCATAGTAATATTGGACAGGTCTCAGAAGGGTAGCCTCTTTCAATTACAAAAGAACTAGGCTATAAGCCATAGCCTGTGCACAAGACATAGACAACCTATGGTAATTGAGACTACACTAAAAAATCTGTGCACAGATTTAAAATAGGTGACCTAGAGAGAAAGTCAACAGACAGGGCCAGTCAGTGGATTACAACTGACCACAAAGGCAAGCCTGAGGACTGCAGTATGCAGCCTACAGGGTCAGTCAGTGCATTACAATATACTACAGAAAGGACAAACCAAAGAATTACAGTAAACAGCTTGCACGTACATCCTACAGTCTACTCAGTTAGCCTCTAAAAGGTATTGCCTGATTTCTTCACTCTTCCACTACTTTCAATGGCTAACACGGTACAACATTATACTACTACAGTCTAAAGAGTCAGCGAGACAGAAATGCTTCGCAGCTATGATCTATTACTACTAGAGTAACTAAGTAGAATAAACACGTTAAGATGAATACAAATAATGAATTCACTTTGTTTCAAAAAATAAAATCTAGATTTGTGGCCCATTAAAGTAGACTCCTTTAGCTGATATAACAGCTTTACACAATCGAAGCATTCTTACTACAACTGCATTCAGATATTGTTCAGAAATTTCTTCCCAACATTGCTGCAGAAATTCCCATGTGTTGTGCTTGTAGGTTGCTTTGCTTTTACCCCTCTGTCCAGATCATTCTAAACAAACTCAATGGAGTTTTCCTGGAGACAGTGCAGGTCATTCCATTCTTTGAAGCCTACCAGCTTCTTCATGTCTTCTTAGTGGTTCTGTCATAACCTAGAAGTTTGTCTTGGATCATTGTCTTGCTGTAATATGGACCCCGATCAACTAGAGGGTATTGCATGGTGCATAAAAATGCTACAGTAGCTCTTTTTATCCAGTGTACCAGTCCCCTATGTAAAGTTGCCAGCTATGCATCAGACAAAAGAGCCCCAGACCATCATGCTTCCATGTTTGACAGTTGGTGTCACACACTGAGGAACCATACTTTCACCTACTCGAGGATGTACAAAATCTCCATATGATGTACCAAAGGTATAAAATCTTGATTCATCAGTGCATAACACCTTCTTTCACTCTTCTGCAGTCCACTAGAGGTGCTGCTTGGCCCTGGCCTTTGGCCCTTTGCAATCTCAGCAAATTAACTGATACTTGACCTGTCAAACCTGCAGATAGAAGTCTTCTCTTCACAGCTGAAATGGAAACTTGTTTATTTTTTGCTGCATCGACCTATACTTGAAGATTTTGTGCTGTGAGGAGCTGATCACGCTAACAGTTCACTCTCAAAAATTTGTCATCTTATTTTGTACTGGCCTTTGGTCTGACAGACCTCTTCCTATCACAGCTTCCTTCAGTTTCAAAGTGCCTTTTGATGGTAGAGTAAACTGTACTGACTGCCACCTTAGCTTTCTTAACAATTTTTCTGTAGGACAGACCTACACTAAGGGTTCTAATTGTCTGCCTGTCTTCTTTTGCTAATTGCCTTTTTCTTGCCATTATGATAGAAATGGTCCTGGAAAGCAAAACAGTCCAAATCCTGTCCTAGAGGGTGTCTTTTCCAATACTGGTTATATAGAATGAGAGGGTTTTAAGTAATCTCCAAACATAGAAACACATGTAAGTAGTTTGTGTCTAATTTGAAGCCATAATTTATGGTGCTGCAGAGTAGCTGTCCTTCCCTTCCCAACATCCGCCAAAGCTACCAGGTCTCCGCTGTAATGTGTAGCGGAGACCCAGAGCTAATGCCCGCGATCAGAGTTCACTCTGATTGCAGGCACTGCACTGAAGTGTTGCCCTCCAAACTAAAAAAAAAAATGCCCCCTGGTTGCAGGCCAGCTCCTGTACAGCGAGATAGTGGTAGCTGTCCTGTTGCTTTCGGCAGCCAGAAGCCTTCTGAAGGCTTCCAGGCCTGCCATAGTAATGTTACTATTGAGGCTGGTCATAGACCAGCCTCAATAGTAACATAGCGAAACTCCCGTAGAATGCAATACAGTTGCAAAAGAAAAACAAAAAAAAACTAAAAGTTCAAATCACCCCCCCCCCCTTTCCCTAGAATACATATAAAACTAAAAAATTACAGTGAAACACATACACATCAGGTGTCCAAAAATACCCGCTCTACAAACTTCTAAAAGTATTTTTGCCATACGGTGAACACCATAGCGAGGAAAAAAAAATCAAAATTGCCAAACTATTGTTTTTTCGCTGTTTCGTCTCTGATAAAAATTTGAATAAAAAGTGATCAAAGCAATAAAAATTCCCTAAAATAGTATAATTAAAAATTACACCTGGCCCCACAAAAAAAGATGCCCTATGCATCCCCGTACACAGAAATATAAAAAAAAGTTACGAGTGTCAGAATATGTCAACTTTTATAAAAAAAAAATTATTTGCAAAGTTTTAGATTTTTATTAAGGTATTAAGATGTTAATAAAACTATATTAATTTGGTATCCCCGGAATCATACCAAAACATAGAATACAGGTGACATGTCATTTTTGGCTGCAGAGTGAACGCTGTAAAATCGAAGCCCGTAAGAAAGTCACACAAATGCACTTTTTCTCCAATTTCACCCCATTCTGAATTTTTTTTTCCAGCTTCCCAGTACATTGTACAGAATAATAAATGGTAGCATCATGAAGAAAAAATTTTCCTCAAACATTAAGGCCTCATATGGCTCTGTGAACGGAAAAATAAAAAAAAAGTTTGAGGTTAAAAATTCATTTTTATGTTTTTACACATTTCACATTATTTGCTGTTCTAGAAATATGCTAAGGTCAAAAATAACTGAAAAAAATTGAAGCGTTCTCAAACCGTTGACCGTAAGTGTGTGTATGTACATAGATAGATAAATAGATATTTACAAAGAATTCAAAGCAGCACAGCACTGATATCAAACATTGGGTGCAAATACAAGCTATATAGGTTAAGACAAAACTGGCAACACTCCAAAATGTGAAAAAAACAATCAGTGTTTGAATTCCAGAGCAACGTTTCGGTCCCTAGACCGGAACCTTTCTCAAACAACAATGAAGTAACATGAACAGCATTATAAAGGGTATGCAATGCCCAGTGCAATAATCACAATCAAAAGACAATTATGTCATATTACAAATATTTTAAAAGTGCAAAAAGTGCCGCAATGCATGTACACACACAGTGCAATTCTTTAAGATACATTAGCCAATAGCGGCATGTATAATACAGTGCAACAACAAAATGCTGTAATCGCCATTATGTGGTTTATACACAAGTGGACTATACAAAGAGTATTATATAAGAGGGACAGAATGTGTAGCGTGCATAGCGTGCCACAGCAAATTCAGCCCTACCCACTTCTATGTTGACTCCGCACATTCCCATCCCTTTCTCTTTGTGCCCTCACACATTATAATGCTCCTACAGTCAACCTAATATTATATGCCTTCACTTTAAAATGTTCCCTTCAAATTGCCCACACAGTATAAAGTCCCTCTCCTGGTGCACCCACATTAAACAGGGGGTAATTGTGGGAGGACATTAAATTGTGGGGGCAGCTGGAAGAGCACATTAAACTGAGGGTAGCTGAAGGAAGACATTAATGTCCCTCTTTATCTGCCCCCCCCCCCCAGTATAATGTTCCCCCCTCCATCTGTCCCCCCAGTTTAATGCTCCCCTCCATCTGCCCCCAAAGTTTAATGCCTCCCTCAATCTGCCACCCCAGTTTAATGTCTCTCTTTATCTACCCCCCAGTTTAATGAAGAAGGTTTCATCAGCCAAAGTTTAACATGAAAAAAACACTGATACTCATCTCTCTTTGCTCCTCTGCTGCTCTGTCTGAGGTCTCTGCTCCCGGAGGCTTCAGGGAGCTGCAGGCACGATGTGAGTGACGTCATCGCATCATGCTTATAGCTCCCAGGGCTGGAGCACACAGGGGGCAGAGTGGTGAGGCAGGAGCTGTCTGCAGACGGCTCCTGCATCTCCACTGTATTCAACTGAGGTCTCTCATTGCTTTATGCTTTATACATACACACATACCTCCGGATTCTGGGTCTTGTCATGCTGTCCCGGTCAGCGGGACGTATGTCCCAGCTTCAACTCATCTGCGTCCGGAGATATACCTCCTGCTGACCAGGACAGCGGGATAGGACCCGGAATCCAGAGGTATGTATATATATACCCGAAGGTATGTTTATTTATGTATAAAGCAGTGAGACAGTTGCTCATAGCAACCAATCTGGTGTCAGGTAACATCTGTCCAAGGCCCCTTTGAAAATGAAAGTACTAATATGATTGGCTGGTATAGACAACTGCTCCACTGTACGTTCCCATGTAGGATTATGTAGTAAAGTTGACAACCTGCTACTGGCAGATAAAAATGTAAAAAATAAAAAACAACAAATCCTAAAACCTGTACCAGACGAAAGCCGATTTTCCACTGGTGTAATACAGGCCATGTTTGTGGTGATGTCATCAACACAAATCCTGCAGTGTGATGACCTGAAGCAACAGTGAGGAATCACTGTATAAATATGCATATATGCAATCCTCTGATAAAGGCTGAGAACAGAGAACAACAGTGAGTGAGTACTGCAATCCTATGATAATGGTGTATGTTAGCAAGGCTAAGAATGAAGGACCAGCAAGCTTCTATTGGCTAATACAGGTCATGTGATGTAGAAGCCAGTGGTGCCAGTGGTGGTCAAGTATGGTAGGTCCTAGAGAGCTGAGGCCTAGTCTAAATTCTTCAGAAGTGCCTGATTTATCTATGTCAAATTTGGTGCAGATTGGTCAAGTCATAAAGAACAGAAATGCATTTATATGTAAACCAAAAAAGACCTAAACAGGATAAAAACATACAATAAAGTGTACATATAATCTAAGTAGTGACACCAATTCCAACCCTGCATGTATTCATAGAATGTCCAGCTTGCCCTGTGAGCAGTGACCAATGGAGGGAGCTATCTGAAAATTCATTTACACAGCTTTATAATTATCCAATATAAATCTCAACGTGCCTAAGCTCCTTCAATATACAGATAAATTAATCAATGCAAAATGTTATATTATAAAAAAGACAGCAAAATAATTCTGCATTTAGTGATTGTTAGTTATGTTGCTGCAGTCACGTGGCAAAGTAGAAAGTCATCGTCACTGCTAGGTTAAAGGGGTTGTCAAGGATATACAGTTTCTCGCAAGGAGGCAGGGGAAGATAAAAAAAAAACAAAAAACAACTCACCTGTCCCTGCTGCTCTGGTGTCTTCCAGCACTGCTGCTCCCAGGCGCAAGTCCTCGCCTCAAGTGACCGCTGAGGCCAATCACAGGCCTAAGGAAAGAACAAGGATGTCACATACACCACCTGTGATGTACTGTGTCCTTTCCTTAGGCCACTGAAGCCGCTGATTGGCCTCAGAGGTCGTGTGAGGCGATTACTTCCACCGGAGGAAGCACTGGGGCGCCGCAGGACAGGACAGCAAAGGGGATACCGGAGCACCAGGGACAGATGAGTATGTTTTTTTTTTTCACCTTCCTCGGCCTCCTTGTGGAAAATTGTATATCCAGGACAACCCCTTTATTTGACCTGATAAGGCATTACGAGAACATTGATGCAGAGAGCCAGCAGATTTGTTTGATTTGATCATTTCTATATAATGTATTCTCTAGCCACATTTTTAACATAGACAATCCCTGTATTTCCAATCTTAAATCTTGTCTGAACTTCAATTTAGGCTATGTTCACATTGCTGTTGGCCTTTCCACTCTTTTGACCTTTTAAATGATCAGAATAATTGAAAAATACAATTTCCCTTATAGTGGATACAAAGGGAAGACTTTCCATTTCTATTCATCATAAATGATTTTAACGTTAAAGTAAAAAATAGAAGTTCCTCTTTGTCAGGTTTCCATTTTATGATGGAATAAATAACGCAGACTCTTCAGACGTATCAGAACAACAGAAAGGACAACAGTGGTGTCAATATGATCTTCTACAAAATTATAAATATTTGCAATGATTATTGCAAATAATTATTATTATAATTATTATTTCTTTTCTTCTGCATTTCTATTTCACTTGTATTTCTCGTCTTCTTCCTTGTTTATGTGTTTTTTTTCTCTACTGGTTACAGCCACTACAGTGGCTGCGATTGGGCTGGTAAACCTGTAAACCTCTTCCTCTGCAATAGAACTACAGGTCCCAGACAGTATTGGACTGGTTCACCATAGAACCATAAGATCCTCCAGTGGACCCAGGCTCTAACACAATAAGGATATGTTCGCATGGCAGAAAATTAAGAGAAATTTCCGCCGCCATATTCGGCTGTGGTATAGCGGAATTCCGGTGCAGCTTTCCAATGCTGATTAGGCACAGGTGAATGGGCCTAATCAGCAGGAAGTTTCGAGCCACAAAATCCTCGGTAAGATCAAGCAGGAGGCTGTTTTTTTCAGCGTCCTGCTGTGATCTCTGCCTCCCATTGAAAACAATGGGAAGCAGATTCCTATGTGTGAACGTACCTCAATGGTCCAGCAGAAGACATCCAAATGTAAAGGGTACTATGGTCTATTTTCTAGGGGTTGATGGAGGATGGACCCCCAGAAACCCGACACTTGTCCCAGACAAGCATAGTAGCCCTGTTAAACTGTATTAGGAACATGGCCATAGATGTCAGTACAGATTAACCCTGTCAATGCTGCCATTCAGAATGATTAACTGCATCTGGAGTGCTCATCAGCTAGTGATGATCTAAGAAGCCAGGAGAGAAGGGCCTCGAAAAGTGGTAAAAAATAATTTTACACAACATATGTTATACCTATGCATTAGTAGTTATTGTATAACATGTACTCATTGTGTGAGTGGCACGTGTGCAGCATGTGTATGTATGATATGTGATACATTTTTGGCTTGTGTGATTGGTGCAATAATTTAATGGGTTTACCCAAAAATCAAATGTTTCATTTAGAAGAATAATGACAGGATATTGTTATTTACCTTGCTGTTAATCCATTCCTCACAAAGAGATTACCAGATTAAAATATTACTTAACATTATACAGCATCTTCCAAATGGCATATCTTTTTCTAGCATATTTTCAGTAAAACAAAATTTAATATACTGTGATAATTTGGGGAATTAAACTCAAAATGGCGGCTTTTCCTGGTCCGGACAGCGGTGGTTCATGGTACTGGGCGCCGGAAACATAGCTTTCAGACGGTCCAAGTGTAAAATAAAAGTGGCTTTATTCAGCTTAACTGCAACATAGCAAAACAACAAAAAACCTAGACCACAGTTAGGGTCCTAACTCACTCCTTGAGCCCCTAACTGTCCTGACTGTTGCTCAACTCCAGCAACAGTCCCCTGAGGACCCCAGCCCTTCTGCGATAGAGCCTCTCTCTCTGTACTAGCTGTTCCACCATTTCCTGCTTCCTGCAGGATGCTCCAGCCCTCTGGAGTTACGCGCCACCACCCAAAGGCGTGGCTGAGAGCCTTTTCTGGCCTGGCCTGGGTCGCTCAACAGCGCCCTCTGGTTCACATACTTACATACCCTCCCCCTCAGCTCACTACCCATGGAGTGAGCTACAATGAGACGAGACATCCTATGACGAAGTCCCTCTTTAACCAAGTATGCCTGTCCAGTGTCTCTCCAGAAGTCCCGACCTGGCGGTCTTCTCCTCCAAATTCCGCTCCGTCGAGTTTTCCATCTTCTCATCACTTTCGATGCTACGCCAAAATCCTGGCCCTTCTGTGCGAAGGCAAGTTTTACTTCATCATCTTCACAATTCGCCATACAGGGGATCACATCATTTTCATCACATTTCTCGCCATAGTCTTCAGCCATCCCATTGCATGACTTTGATCCCTTTAGTGAATAGCCGTAAGAATCTTCATCTTCACCTATCATGAATTCACAGGAGCTCAGAGACCAACTAACATGTACTTCATGGACATCAATGTCTTTAGAGTATAACTGTATCACGGGAACTTTTTCCGTAACCTTCATCTCAAAGCAAACTTTGCCATCACCATCAAGACTTAGAAGTTTAGGAGACATAGGCTGCTTGCTCTCCTCTTTCTTTGAGATACACAATCTCTGTACTGCAATATCTTCTCCTTCTGCATGAGGGCCATACAGTACACCCTCACATAATAGATCACGCTGAACTACATTTTCTGGCATGTCTTTAACAACTGTCCCATCATTGGTGACATGTAATCATCTCTTACTTCTGCATGCAAATGACGGCTGCTCAGTCTCTGCATTAGAACCTCTACCACGGTTACTTCCATTAGTTAGGGACATAGCAACATTGTATCTCAGCCTCTTCTTGTTGCTATTAGCATCAGGCGGTAAAACAACTTCTGCCTCTTCTCTTCTTTTTGAGTTGACTGTATTATTTCCTGACTCCCTCTTCACAGACAACATGGAGTCATTATTCACCATTTGTCCACCAAACATTTGGCTAGAGACAGGCACAGCAACACCTTTATCCACAATGGCTTCAGACACTTTATCTGTTGGGACAACATATGCATGGTCAGTCTTCTTACGGACTCTTGTTCCACACTTTTGATGACCCTTCACCTTATTTACCATCTCACAGCCCTCTAGGCTTTGGACCTCATTGGTTTGAGGCTGGACCCACTCTGTCACAGGCAGTGTGTGACCAATCACAGTTTCTTCTTCTGTTGGACCTTCTTTGGCCTCCTCACATTTTGCAGGAAGTCCACCTTTAGCAGCATCTTCCTGGGGAACTATACCCTCTACTTGACGTTTTACCGAGTCACATGGTTTCATCATAAGCTGATCATTGGTATCAACATCAGTGGACAGGTCACTCATGTCTGTCTGACTCAATGAGTCTCCTTTCTCTGCCTCTACGCTGGCAGCTTTTTCCAATTCTAACGCCTTCTGTAGCGCACAAATCTCTGATTGCAGCTCCAGGACTTTCTTCACTGCCACATTTTTCTGTGCAGCTTCCATCTCAGTTTTTACTAGTGCACCTTGCAGCTCTGATTCTTTAGAGGTTAACAGGTTCTGCAGCGAGTCTCTCTCAGCTTCTAGTGCTGCCATCTTTGAAGATAGGGCAGATGCCGACTGTTCAGTATTGGATAAAGACTGCTGCAATCGATCCAATTCTTCTCTTTTAGATTTCACTTCGGTTTTTAACTGTGCTATCTGAACAGTGCACTCTTCCAACTTTATTGCTGACTCGCGCTTCACTTGATCCATCTGAAACTCCAGCTGTTGCTTGATGCGTGCAATTTCCTCCTGCTTGTTCACTTACACCTTCAGTTCAGCAACAAGCACTTTCAGATCTACAATCTCAGCAGATAAATTAGACAGGTTTCCCTCAAACTGAATCTTCATGTCTTCCATCTGGAGGTCCAATTCTCTCTTGGCCTTTTCCAGCCCGTCATAAGCACCAGCTTTGCTCTCATACAACACCTGCACAGATTCCAGGCCTTTCTCAACCTCATCCTTAGAGCTAACCAAATCCTCCATTTCAGTGCGCAGTTGCTTGTTGAACCTCTCTAACTCGGCCTTCAATTCAAGGGCCTCTGCTTCAGCACGGTCACGTTCTTCTGCATATCTAGCAGAAAGAGCCTTCTCTTCACCAAGCAGCTGATCAAACTTTTTCTGCTTCCTTTCTAAATTTGACACCCTCCGACATTGATGATCAAGATCTACACCTACATCTTCTAGTTCCTGCTGCAGTCTAATTTTCGTCTTCTCAAGTTTGTCATAAGCAGCAACCTTCTCCTCAAACCGTTGATTTGTAGCTTCTAGCTCCTTTTGCAACTTTTCCTTTAGTTCTTCAACAGAGTCCAAGGACCCAATACTATCCTCCATTTTTTCCTTCATATCAGTCGCCTGAGCCTGTAATGTTAAAATCTGCTTTGTCAAATCTCTTTTTGCTTCCTCCTCTTCCTCTAGTTGCTCAAGGAAACCATTTTTCTCATCTTCCATTTGTTTTAGTTTTGTACTAAGGTCAAGTTTCTGACGGGTTTCTTCTTGCAAAAGTTCCTGAGTGTCCTGAAGCTGAGGTTCTAGTGTAGAAAAAGCTTTGGAAAGTTTGATAAACTTGCTGTCTGCTTGAGAAAGAAGCCCTGTGACATTATTCAATTCCACCTGTAGTCTGTTTGCCTTGTCTAGCAGTTCTGCTTGAAACCTGTCCCCTTCTGTGATTTTTAGTTGCATCACTTGAAGTTGAGTCTCTACTTTTTTGTGACTCTCCTGTAAGGTTTGCACTTTCTGAGCATGGACAGACGACATCTCCATCAATTCTTTGTCTTTATTTTGCACCAAAACAGACAACTTCTCATTATCTTCACAAGATCCTGACAGCGCCCTCTCCAGGCTACATATTCTAGCTTTGAGTTCCCTTTCTCTTTGTTCCAGAACTCCAGCTCTGCTTCGCCATTCGTGGATTTCACCATTTAGGCGAACCTGATGCAAGTTTTGCTCTGACTGCAATGTCTGCACCACAGATTCTAAATCACTCTCTCGGTCAGACACATACTTCCTCAGCTCGGCAATTTCATTTTCTTTGTCAGTCAATGCAACCGAAAGTTTTTCACACATCCTGACTTGGTCATCCAGACATTCTGATTGACTCTGCAAAAATTCACTTCTCTCATGTTTAGCAGTTTCAAGGTCATCTCTTAATTTTTCAATGACACTCTCTTTGGCAATGGAGTCTTGAACATGCTGCTCCTTTAAATCTTGCAATTGCTTCTCAAGCACTTGCTTTTGCTCTACACTCTGTATAACTTCATTAGATAGAGCACATTTCATTTCTGCAAACTCTTTCTTAGTGACACTGTCCATTCCAGGCAAATCCAGTACCACATTTTCACAATGACTAGGATATAACCTCTTCATAGAGTCAAGCTCTGCCTTTAACTTAAGGTTCTCTCTTTCTGATACCAAAAGTTGCCATTTCCAATCAGATATTTCATTCTCATACATGAACCTGATGGTTTTATTCTCATCTTGAAGCTGCTGCACCATAACATTTTCATCTTTGGCGCTTTCATGCACTCCAATATGAGACATACCGTCAGCAGGGACATATTCCATCATAGAACAGAGGTGCTTTAGAAAAATGGAGTCACTCTCATGCAACCCTTTATCTTTACTTGCATTCCACATGATCTGTTCCGGGTTTTGTATCTCTCTGCATTCAGACTGCTGCACTAATAAACCTGCGCATAACTTCTCTGCTTTTTTACAAGCTGAAATTCTCTTTTTCTTGCCCATGGTTTACTAACAAAATTACACACTATTCCACAGCAACCTTGGGTTCAACTGGCAGCAACTTTTTGCTATCTTCTGCAGTCACCTGTATTCACACAGTTAACTTATGTGGCACTACAACAACCAACATTTTCTTCTGTCTTCCACAGAAAACACCAACATGGCACCATAGCCTTTCACATAGACTGTTTGCAATATCCAGCTTTATACACATTGCTTACTTTCTTGCCATCAGCAAACACTTTGCAGACTTCTGTGCCATAGTATACACAAAGTCCATTCCCTGGATTCCTCTTCCAGAGTTTTACTTTCACCAGTTTTTGCACACACTTTACTATGTTGCAATTCACTCACCCCTTCCTGGGTTTCTCAGTTGAAATCACCGATTTCTTCCAGCTGTAGGCCACAATGCACACTTAGCAGTACTGCAGTCACCAATCACTTGTCTTCCAGGACTTGCGTGGATCTCTTTATGCCCAAATCCGTAGCACCATATGCACGCGTTCTCCACCATATGTGATAATTTGGGGAATTAAACTCAAAATGGCGGCTTTTCCTGGTCCGGACAGCGGTGGTTCATGGTACTGGGAGCCGGAAACATAGCTTTCAGACGGTCCAAGTGTAAAATAAAAGTGGCTTTATTCAGCTTAACTGCAACATAGCGAAACAACAAAAAACCTAGACCACAGTTAGGGTCCTAACTCACTCCTTGAGCCCCTAACTGTCCTGACTGTTGCTCAGCTCCAGCAACAGTCCCCTGTGGACCCCAGCCCTTCTGGGACAGAGCCTCTCTCTCTGTCCTAGCTGTTCCACCATTTCCTGCTTCCTGCAGGATGCTCCAGCACCTCTGGAGTTACGTGCCACCACCCAAAGGCGTGGCTGAGAGCCTTTTCTGGCATGGCCTGGGTCGCTCAACAGCGCCCTCTGGTTCACATACTTACAATACGTACTTACTAATTATGTATAAATACACAATCTAATTGAGAATAGAATGTGAAAAACACAGGCAGGGCTCACACAGTACTTTTTAGGGCCAGGGCCCCACGTTGCGAAAACATTTAACAGTACCTGCAAAGTGAATGGGATTCTGGTTAATCCCATCCACACATTGCAAAAAAAAAATCTGCAGCAGAAAAACTGCGTTTTCAAAAATGCTTGTGTTTTTGAAAATCATAGCATGTCAATTATACCTACGGAAATGCTGGTGTTTTCCATATAAGCATAATAGGGGCATAAGTCCACAGAGGAAAACTCTGCGAGATCGCAATGAAAAACGCTGTAGAAAAAAATGTGAAGCTTTTCTGCTGCGTTTTTTTCTGCCTGAGAACTGGAGTAACACAATCCAGTTTAGATGAACAGTCTGCTGGTGTGATTTGCACTTTAAGAGGTTGTTGTTTTCTAAGAAACATAACCATATTTAGATTTGTAGACAATTAAAAGTTAAACATTTTTTGAAATATAAATAATTAAAATTTTTAGCGTTAGATGATTTTCTCTAATTGTCATAATGCCTGACTCATATATTAACTTCTTTCACAAACCGGGTATTTTTTTAAGCTGCACCCCATTCTTGGGCACCTCACCGCCAAAAAAAATAATTAAAGTGATCAAAAAGTCATATGTACAGCTTTTCCGCCAACTAGCTCCATCAATGGAAATATATAAATGTTAAAGGGAGTCTCCTGGGAAGGAAAATCAGTATCAGACTAATGACAGTACTTTGTAGGGCGACTTCTATGTTTTCCAAAGATGCCTTTCTTATTCTGTATTGCCGCTCTGTTTTCATGAAAATCAAGGTTTTATTCTTATACAAATTAGCTGAAAGGGACTTTAGGGGTGTGTCCTCTCCTGCCAGGGCTTCATACTCTGCTCTAAATAATAACCCCTAACCTCCGCCCAGCTCCTCCCCCCCTTGTTTAAGTGACATCTCCCACTTTCTCTGCAGCTACGAGCGAATTTGGAGTGGAGAGTGAAGCCCTGGCAGAAGAAGATACACCCCTAAATCCCTTTTCAGCTAATTTACAAAAGAATAAAATACTGATTTTCATGAAAATGGAGCTGCAATGCAGAATAAGAAAGAAATCTCTGGAAAGCATAAAAGTCGCCCTACAAAGTACTCTCATTATCACGTGATAACGATTTACTTGCTGACAGACTCCCTTTAAGGCATTTAGATAAAAAAAACTGATTTAAAAAAAATGTTAAATCAGCAAAACATTTAAAACATTAGCAAACATTAAAAACTTTATAGCTTAGGTGTTGCTGTAATCATAGTAACCCGCAGACTAAGGACTTATTGACAAGTGATGTTTTTGATGGATCTATTGACCTTTAAAAACTAATGAACATTTCAATATTTTACATCCGTTCTGTTCCGTTTTTTGATGACAAGTGTTACATCAATCCATTTACATCCATTAAAAATGGATCCATTGATTTCTCTTGGGAGAGAATCTGATGAACCACATGCACCCTGCGCCAGATTTGATACATTTCACCCTATTGGTTTTACTCTTCAAAAATATTCAAAAACTGAATTGTCCCATTGAGAGTGAACAAGATGTGAAAATCAGGTAACAATACAGAAGATCTAAATCTAAATATTATTTATAGGCACACTTAAGGGGACATGCTTTGAAGCCAGTGATGTTGGGAATACCAAGTTCCCATAAGCCTGACATATGAAACGTAACATTGTTTTCTAGACCACCTTGCAAGCTGCTTTAAGTGTAACACAATTCTTTAAAAAAAAATGTGAAGTTTGAGTTTAAAGGTTAATAATTTTGCTAACCCGCCCACCCTCACAACATAAACACATAATGGGCCGGGGACGAGGCTGGCAGGTACTCGAGGAGCATTTGACTGAATCACTATGCCATGGCTTTTCTGCTAAGCTTCTCTAATTTCTAAATTACTATCCTGTCATTCTTTGATCTGTGAGTGTCTGTCACATCTGACTCTTATAAATCCCTCAGTTTGCAAGAGATTTTTGAAGCATTTGAATAGAACAAATGTAAAGTATGCAAAGGTAAATCAGACTTTTAACTGTCTCCAAAAAAGATTCCAGAAAAGTTAAAGGTCAAAGGAGTGTGAACTGACAGTCATCTAACTGCAAAGGACACTTTGACCCCTGTAACCTTACACTTGCTGCGCAAAGTGGATCACTAAACTCAAGGGCTTCCTAAACCACTATTCATTAAGTTACTATATATATTAAACAATTCCCAAAATTTTAAGACAGGACATTGACCAAAGTTACCATTTACCTCCATGGCCTATTGTCTTATTAAAGGGGTTGACCAAGATTGGACACATTTGGTGCAATGACAGGCAATGTTCCAAAATGACAAATAATAGCAATATTTAGGTTCAATTCACATGACTTTGCTGATTCTTGGACCTGTTTTTCATAGCCTGTGTGGGATCTATTTTTTACTCGGACCCAATCACATGAATGAATGAGAAATGTCTATGAAAATGGATCCATGAAACTTACTGTTCTACTGTTCCATGGGTCACAAGCACCACACGGCTGACAAAATCGGTCATTTAAATAGAGTTTTACCGTTTGAAACCAAAATCGCCACCCCATCACCCGCCTCGGTGCTACCACTCTGATCCTTCATGATAGTTGAGTTGCTGTTGACGTGACTTTATCACTACTGCCAGTTACACAAATACAGGGGGGGATGACCATAGCGGTAGTGCTGGATAGGCAGCGGATTCAACAGCTAAGAATGACTTCACTAATTATTTTAGAACATTGCCTGCCCCTGCACCAAATTTCTCTGATCACAGACAACCACTTTAATATGTGGGGTAGATTTCAGGCATTAAGCTATTATTTACATAAGTAAATTTGTTGGGGTGTGAAGTCCCACCCCTTCCAGCTCATTTTTTAAAAAGTGCCAACGGCAATGCAAAAGGGTGAAAAGTCATACTTTTACGGGCATGCTAAAAAAATTGCTATTTATATGAATCAGCCCCCATATTTTTTATGTATTTACACCAGACGTGTAAGGGAGCGTTCACACTACCGTTGGTGACTGTCAGTAGTGTCCGTTGCTATTATCCGTTACGAGATTTTAGCATCGGACACTAGCTGAACTGTCAGAAATCCGTTAAAATTTCCATTCATTTCAATGGGTTTTTATATTGTATCCTTTAGTGTCCGTTTGTGTCTGTTTACACCCAATCCGTCAGAAGTCCATTTTTTTTCGCGGACAAAAAAATTCTACTTGCAGGACTTTTTTGTCCGTTTGGAAAAACAGATTCTTGATGGACAGCAAGTGTCCGTTATTTTTTTAACATTGAAGTCTATGGGAAACGGACTTATAACGGACAGTAACTGATAGCCATCAGTTACTGCCCGTTATTTTATGTCCGTTTTGTTTCTGCGCATGCTCAAAAAGCAGAAACAAAAAAAAACAAACAAAAAAAATGGACAGTGTTAAAAAATGGACACTAACTGATGCTAACTGATGCTAATGTGTCCATTTTTTTAACTGATCCATTAATTGGATCAGTTAAAAAAACAGACACATTAACATCAGTTAGTGTCCATTATGATAGGTGTCCGTTTTTTTTTTGTTAACGGACACCCTCATAACAGAATCCAATGGTAGTGTGAACCCTGCCTTATACATACATGTCTGATGAAGGAAGCTAGCACTTCTGAAAGCTTACTTATAAATATACTCAGTTAGCCTCTAAAAGGTATCGCCTGACTTCTTCACTCTTCCACTACTTTCAATGGCTAACACAGTACAACATTATACTACTTATACATACATTAATACACTCTTTACAGCTCACTCAGTTTTAGAATGATAAAACTTGCTGCCTGCAACCACCACTAGAGGGAGCTCGGTGCAAAGGAATTAATACATCTGAACTTAGTGGATCTACTTATGTTGTGCTCCCTCTAGTGGCGGCTACAGAAAATGCAATAGATTAGTGTGTGGAAGCAAGTATGTGGATAAGAATATCAGGGCCGGACCTCCTCCCTCGTCTGGCCCCATAGCAACTGCATGGTCTGCCTACATGGTAGGTATACCACTGCCTTTAGCGCTATGATGAAATTTATCAGAGTTTAAATAACAATTGTATGCTCCTCAACAACCTCTATAAACAAAGTAATAACATATTGTGACAACAAAAATACAGAACAGATTCTATATAAATAGTCATTTTTGTCAGGAGCAAAACAGCGCTTATCATGGGCTTACATACAATAGGGGCAAGCAATTGAAGCTGATAGTGGAACTTGTGAAATAGGACCCAAGCTCAGAATTCCCTTTCTACATGGTTATTATGAAGCAAGGCATCCGCACTGCAACATTAGCAAACCAAGGAAGTCATAAAACCAGTCCAAGTACTGCTCCAAACTTACCAACTACAAAAGCTAAGAAATATAGATTGTGTGACCAAGACTAATAGTGATCCCTACTTGAATTTTTAAAATGTTTCCCTTTATTATAAAAGTTAACATATGATGAGCACATGTTTCCATAATAATAACATTTATTAAAATAATAGGTTTCTTAAATTTGGTAAGTTACCAATTGTATCATTATCAGGGCCCAATTTAAGCCTAGTTCACAACATGTTTTGTCTGTCTAATATAAAGGGGTTTTCCAATCAAAGCAAGTTATCCCTTAGGTCCATTCCTTTCAGTGGGAATGCTGGAACGATGTACTTTGGCTATATCTGACGCTCCCTTTGAACTTTATAGAGTGGTAAGAGTCCTGACCAGTCCATTCAGGGATAACTTGCTTTGATGGAAAAACCCCTTTAAAGCATACCCCCTCCAGTTATAAACAACTTTTCATAAATTAATAGTACGGGTTAATGTATTAAACTTTGTAATATATCTTATTTTTAAAAAAATACATTTTCTTCTCCACTTTTCAGGCAGTTACTTTCTACATATTAGTCTACCAACAGGTGAGGGGGAATAAAAACACACTCAAATAATTGCTGCTTCTACACTTTGCTACTCTGTGCGCATTTGCACGGACACACAAGGCCAGTTTTCACAGACATTAGGTCTGGTGACATCTACAACGCATGTAAAATATGAATACTTTAGTAATATCTTCCGGAAAAAAATACTGTACATCAATATATTTACAGTGGTTGTCTAGTTTAGAGAATCCATTTCCACATACCCTATTTGGGAATTCTGAGTTAATAGAGAGATATCTTCTGTTCAGGATTATTATTTTTTGGCCATAAAAAAGAACGGCTACATAGAGTGTCTCTAGCTATGGACGATTTGTCCTGTCCTGCATTGAGACAACTCATAGACGTAACATATTCATTGACAAAAAATAATCAACCTTGAAGGAGTTTTTGGAATCAAATTAAACTTTCTATATGTGAATGTAATGATGATATATGTAAGTGATTACAATATTATAGTGAAAATATGTTTGCTGTGGAAAACTGCACAAATAAAACGAGGTTCTAAGAACCCCATTGGGCCGCCTCTAGCGTGGATACAAGACAAGATACAGTTGAACATGAAGACATATACAGTGGGTACGGAAAGTATTCAGACCCCTTTAAATGTTTCACTCTTTGTTTCATTGCAGCCATTTGCTAAAGGCAAAAAAGTTAATTTTATTTCTCATTAATGTAGCACCCCATCTTGACAGAAAAAAAACAGAAATGTAGATATTTTTGCAAATTTATTAAAAAAGAATTGAGTAGAATCACCCTTTTAAGCTAGTACAGCCATGAGTCTTCTTGGGAATGATGCAACAAGTTTTTCACATCTGGATTTGGGGATCCTCTGCCATTCTTCCTTGCAGATCCTCTCCAGTTCCGTCAGGTTGGATGGTGAACGCTGGTGGACAGCCATTTTCAGGTCTCTCCAGAGATGCTCAATTGGGTTGAGGTCAGGGCTCTGGCTGGGCCAGTCAAGAATGGTCACAGAGTTGTTCCAAAGCCACTCCTTTGTTATTTTAGCTGTGTGCTTAGGGTCATTGTCTTGTTGGAAGGTGAACCTTCGGCCCAGTCTGAGGTCCAGAGCACTCTGGAAGAGGTTTTCTTTCAGGATATCTCTGTAGTTGGCCGCATTTATCTTTCCTTCAATTGCAACCAGTCGTTCTGTCCCTGCAGCTGAAAACCACCCCCATAGCATGATGCTGCCACCACCATGTTTCACTGTTGGGATTGTATTGGGCAAGTGATGAGCAGTGCCTGGTTTTCTCCACACATGCCACTTAGAATTAACGCCAAAAAGTTCAATCTTCTTCTCATCAGACCAGAGAATCTTATTTCTCATAGTCTGGGAGTCCTTCATGTGTTTTTTGGCAAACTCTATATGGGCTTTCATATGTCTTGCACTGAGGAGAGGCTTCCTTCGGGCCACTCTGCCATAAAGCCCTGACTGGTGGAGGGCTGCAGTAATAGTTGACTTTGTGAAACTTTCTCCCATCTCTATACTGCATCTCTGGAGCTCAGCCACAGTGATCTTTGGGTTCTTCTTTGCCTCTCTCACCAAGGCTCTTCTCTCACGATTGCTCAGTTTGGCTGGACGGCAAGGTCTAGGAAGAGTTCTGGTGGTCCCAAACTTCTTCCACATAAGGATTGTGGAGGCCACTGTGCTCTGAGGAACCTTGAGTGCTGCAGAAATTCTTTTGTAACCTTGGCCAGATCTGTGCCTTCCACAATTCTGTTTCTGAGCTCCTTGGGCAGTTCCTTTGACCTCATGATTCTCATTTGCTCTGACATGCACTGTGAGCTGTGAGGTCTTATATAGACAAGTGTGTGCCTTTCCTATTCAAGTCCATTCAGTTTAATTAAACACAGCTGGACTCCAATGAAGGAGTAGAACTATCTCAAGGAGGATCAGAAGGAAATGGACAGCATGTGAGTTAAATATGAATGTCACAGCAAAGGGTCTGAATACTTATGACCATGTGATATTTCAGTTTTTCTTTTTTAATAAATTTGCTAAAATATCTACATTTCTGTTTTTTTTCAGTCGAGATGGGGTGCTGAGTGTACATTAATGAGAAATAAAATCAACTTTTTTGCTTTTAGCAAATAGCTGCAATGAAACAAAGAGTGAAAAATTTAAAGGGGTCTGAATACTTTCCGTACCCACTGTATAGCTGAGTTGTTGGTGTCCTTTGGATCACTATCACAGGTGAGTGAATGTTGTATGCGATGGCTCCATAGATCACCATACCAGCAATTGGCGCAATGTGTCTCTCGACAGTAAAGGCAGGATTGAGGACATGACACATCCGTACTCAAACCCAACTGTTGTCAGATCCCAAACAGAACCTGGATTTGCTGCTAAAGACAATACTGTATGGTTCCAGCTCATAGCTCTCCAGTTGTTTAGCACTGCAAATCAAGGCCGATATAGGGGTGTGTAATGAAGGTGTCAAATTTGTCTGGATGGTGGACAAGGAAACAGCGGGAGATGCTTGTGCTTGTTGGCGGATCAAACAATCCTCTCTACTGGTGGTCTGTTTGAGCCATCCAGAGCCTGTTCTACATGCCCTCACATATCCACTGCTCCCACTGCACCTCCTAACAGCTAGGTCAGAATGGCCTAGATGTCTGGCAATTTCGCAAAATGACCATCCTGCTTCTCTCAGTCTAGTGATGTGTCCTTCTCAAAGTCTGCCAACTGGGCAAAATGTCTTTGAGATGCATTGTGCAAAATGGCTCTTAGAGGCTATTTTTGGGTAGTGTACCTATTGGAGAGCAGTACAATAATCAATGATTTCTCACCAATAATTTCTAACACTGCCCAAATAAATCCTCAGAAAGTCTTTTTATAGGGCAGCAAGGCATGAAATTTTACTCCCTCTTGTGGCATGACTAAGTGTCTAATCACACCACACCTGTAATCATTTACATATCTGTCTGGGCCATCACTGGATTCTGAGTTTTGCTGGAATCCAACATTTCTATCTATGCGCATTATTTTTTGACAATGAGTGTATAATACTTCTACCTGTGGTTGCTTGTAATAACAGTTCACCATCATGGACACCTTGTTAAAAAATCCTGACCCAATGCGTGTCAGACAATCTGCAGCTGTCAATCCAGATCACATGATCTGTCGTGCAATGTCTTCTCTATTTTCAAGACAGAGCAATTTATTCTGTTTAGTCTACAAAGAGACATTGCAGCAAGTCTATGATCCATACACACAGATAAAACTTTTCTTCATATGTTTCTTCTGATAAAGTATGACAGCCCTGTAGCTCAGTGTCATATAGAAATAGAATATTTATATTTTAAAGCAAAGGTTTACACAGTGCAGACAAAGGCCTCATGGACACCCATGTATGTCCGCAATTGCGGATAAAAGTACGGACACATTCATTTCTATGGGCCCATACAAATGAATGTGCCCATACTTTTATCCACAATTGCTATCGTATATAGGTGTCTTTGCCATATACCAGGACGCAAATTGTGAAGGATTTCCTATTTTTGCCCACATTTGGCATTTGGGCCAGTCCAAATCTATAGATGATAGATATATATTCAATATTTTTGAAGATATCCATATTTAAAATATACTTACATTAGATGTTAAATGCAAAAAGAAGAAAGCAGCACCAAACAAAACAAAAGGCTAGGTGGAGGTCCCACAGTCCAGAGTCAATGACTGTACAGCAAAATCAAGAAATATAGGCAGCACTCCAATATAAAAAAAAACCTTTTATTAGCTCAGTGTAACGTTTCAGTCCTAAGGCCCCACATAGCGAGTCGTAGCCAAAATAGGAAACGCATTGTGGTTTTTCCCCCAGTGCTTTTCATAGAAAGTCTGCAGAGATTTCCTCTGCAGGCTTTCTGCTTCAATTATACCTATGCGGAAAAAACAAATATTTCCATAGGTATAATTGACATGCTGCGATTTAAAAAAACGCAATGGTTTTTGAAATCGCAGCATGTCCGCTGTGGATATTTCTCTGAAATGTGTGGATGGGGTTAGCCAGAATTCCATCCACTTTGCTGGCTTGAAGAAGGTCCATTAAGGACTGAAAGGTTGCACTGGGAAAATAAAAGTCCCTTTGTTTTTTTTTATATATTGGAGTGCTGCCTATATTTTTGATTTTACATTAGATGTTATTTACTTTAGAAATTTATTCTTCAATTCTTATGGCATTCAAGATGAAACCGAAAATTTCAGGAAGTGTAATGTCAGACTAGACACAACATAATAAATAACTACAATTCACAAAAAATGTAAATGTATGATATTAGGGAGTGTTATTTGCTCTAAACCATTTTGGAGTTTTTTTTTTAATATTTTTAATGCTAACATTTTTTCTGCATTTTATTTTGTTAGCTTAGATATGACAGTGAATTCAGAACTGAAAAGCTGCAAAATTCTATTTAAAATTTAGGAAATCCCCGACTGTCCAAACAGGAAAGTAAGTATTGTGCTTCCAAGTCAGTGATACAAAGCTACCTCAGTTGAAATCATCAGATATTTCTCATCTGTTTCTACCATCTGATTCCTCGAACAATCAGAAGGATTAATTGCCTTTCAGAGACTAACACTGCAGTCATTTCCCACAAAACCCACATCAATGATATTATGTTAAGATTCTGCTGTTGCTCGATTTAGTGCGTTTCTTACATAATTCAGTGGTATTTACACACAAAATCTTCCTTTAAAAAACAGCGCCTGCAGCGTATTGCACATTGTTTGGAATCAACATTGTGACAGGTTTCAACAGAACAAGCATCTACATTGTAAAATAAACAAAAGTGGGAAAAATCCATGCCCCGACTTAATATCTAGGGTGTAAAGACTTAACCCAAAATGTATTATCTTTACTCATGCAACATAAGCCTACTATATCGTCTAGATCTTAATGTTTGGAATCAATGAAGATGCTTGAAATAAATTCAAACTGAGCTATGTTCACCAAAATGGTGTTTCAGATGATGCAGTGTAAGCTCCTATGCACCCATGTAACCAGAGTGCCTGAGCCGTAGGCACTCCATTGTGAACCGAGAGCAAGGCAGGTGGTTTGGTCTCCGCAACCAGAAATGAACGCACACGCGGTAGTTCAAGAAAAGAATATATATTTACTATAAGTTAATAAAGGCTATTTGAAGGTAAAATGACAGGGATAAAGACAAGCAAAATATACAATATAGCATGAACAATTTCAAGGCAAATTCTGCAATGGTTTCTACTTTTACTCTGTCCAATTCTGCAGTATGGACACTGAATGAACAATATACTCAAAACTATCCCTAACTGACCCTGACATCACATTTGGGTGCACCCCCTTTTCCCCAGTGGTCCAGGTGGACCGCTTACAGTCTGTAGAAGCGCGCGGTGGGGCCCAAAGTCGTTCCTTTCTTTTATAGCGAAACGTCCTCTCCTCACGGTTATCAGGATCTTGGGAGAAATGAAGTCCTCTTTAACAGGGAAACCCAATGAATGCAATGTAATCCAACAGCAGATTCCACTCAGCACACTGACAGTCCTGCCGAATCCATACACTGAGCTGGGATGTAAGCCGGGGTTTAGCAGGTGCTGTCCAGTACATCAACAGCACTGCGAGTCTCTATCTGTGGTATCCATATACACAGTCACAATGTCAGTCTCACTGATCAGCCACTGAGCACAGTTCCTTTCACGTGGACTCACTAGTCCTGTTGTCTCTTTACACTCTGTTTGTCTCTGGACCAAGATACAGCTTAGCTGTACAGAAAAATCTCCACACCAGTTCAATACAACACTTGCTAAGATGGCTGCTGCTCTCTGTCTCGTCACTTCCTGCTTCTCTGCTCACATTCTGTCTGCAGAATAGGCAAGCTGACATAAAAGGGGGGGGGAAGTCACTCCAGCATCATGTCACAATTACAATGGCTGCTGTCTTAAAGGAACAGAATCACAGAAATACATTCAACATTAACAGTTTATACAGACAAATAAAGCTTAGGACAACATTGGCTGTCTCTTACACCATGTTCCCTCTATATGTTACAATATCACACAGCTATCCTGCATACAAGCAATGCTTGTAGGGAAGAATAGATTTTTGACATCTTATAATATAACTTTACATAATTTGCTTTTTGTTAGATATGTACTGTATATAATCTGAAAAAACTCCATATGCCTCTGCAAGAAATTGTAGGTTTAGTAGGTCCCCATAGAAGTTGATGGCAACCATAATAGAGTAGTTTGCATTATTCCTAAGGCTTCATGCACCTGTCTCTCTGTGTCACCTGGATAGTGAAGTTGGTGCCCAGAAAAATGTATGGGTTTATTCTGTGCCTGCAAATTTTTACCATGTACATGTTGATGAGAAGTGGACTGCATGGACTAAGTTGTGGAGTCAGTAATCCCCTTGTCTTCAACCTTAACCTGTGCAAAGAAGTATAGACTGCATGAGGATCCCCCAGGTCACTGTCCTCAATATAGTCAATTGTTGGCAGGTGTAGTATTGATGTAGTAGGAGTGTAGTCAGGAGCACAGCCCTGGGTTGGTCACCAGGAGAGTGGTCATGGTATGATATGCCAGAACACATGATGCGAGTGTAGTCAAATGGAAGTATAGTCAGGAACTGAGTCAAGAGTCAGAGCTGGGTGTAGAATGATAAGTACTAGAAAAACAATACTACAGCAATGTAGAAACTATATGCCACTGTCATGATCAGGAGTCAAAATCAGGTGCAATAGCACAAAGAATGAGAGGCACGACAAGGTTTGAACCTTGAATCAGGAAGCAAGGCCTGGCAGGACGATTCCTCTTTAAATAGGCCGTCAGGCTTGACTTCACCTCCAGGCACCAGTTGCACTGACAACCTGAGCGAACAGGGCCATGGCAAGGGACAAGAGCAGGACAAAGCTTCTGGTTGCCTAGATGTGGCCATCAGCGGCAGCCGCTTCCACTTGACAGGTGAAGGAATGTAACACTTTACAGAATTGCTGACCTAATTCCCGAGTAATACAGAAAAAAATCAGATAAGCAGGAATATATAGGTAAATAAAGCATGAAAAAATAAGCTTTACAGTTATGTTACCAATTCTTCTTTGTTCTCTTTCCACCACTGCCTTGTATCCAGTGGTATATTCACAGTATAATATTCCCTTAGTGGTCCCCATACTTGCCTGTCACATCAGCTAGCTGTCGCTGCCATCATGAAGTGGCTTCAGAAAGCATTAACAGAATTAGGACACCTGCTCAAATAATTAAAAAAGTAACGGACAAAATACTGATATGTGATGAGTAGGGGCCCCTGATCTCTTTGGGTTTGGTTGATAACACCACACCTGCTTTAATCTACTGTCCCTGCTTGTACCCCCTTTCCATGCTGATGTGTTGTCCATTGTAAAAACATGTCAATAGATTGAGCTCAGAAGTCCACAACTTTATAGCTAACGCTTTTTGTGGTTTTCTTGGGTTTGCACTTCAGAGGTTAGCCTGTTGGGACTAGTGAAAAACATGATCCCCAGCAAGTATGGGAGGAAACTGTATAGGCTTCTGCTCTTCTATGTGAGGTAAACTACTTAAATGGAAACCACCCAAGGTCCCAAACATGTCAACAATTGGTCTGGTTGACTGACTTACCCAAATACAAGCTGATGTGCGCAGCCAGCGGCAACCTGGACCATTTTATGAAGATATGGGATCCGTGGATTAACGCGCAGATGGTGATAACAACTCTAACATAAACTTTTCCAACTCCAGGGTAGCACACTGTATGTGTGTGGGTGTGATCAGCCTGTGGATATTTGCGGTACACTAGCAGATGTAGGGAATTTTGGATGTGTCAACTGTTATATGCTATGCCCACTTTTTGCATTGTCAACGGTGCAGGTAATGGTTTTTAACGTATTGACCTGGCAGGCTGTTTTAAGTTGCTGTCTGAATGTATGATCTTGTGACTGACTGTGTATTTAGGGTTTTGTAACCTGTTATTTTACAAAAGCAAAAATAAAAACTTAAGAAAAGAAATAGATCATGCTGAGCATGGCCAGATACCGACTGCCATGGCCAGTTGATCAGTACATCAACAGGAACAGAGAATACAAAGAGTTGTGGGTGCTCAGGACAGGGTAAGATTGGTAAAATAAGTATATAGAAAAGCATATTGTTCTAGTCCCTAATTACTGTATATATCATACCATCTAAGAAAACCAATAAAGAGAAAGACTTATGCTAAAACCTTACAAATGATTTGGCTGTTCTCTTATTTAGACACAACATTCTACAAGCATTGTGCCAGATGAATGTATTTATCCTGCAGCAGATCAAAGGAGCTCCTTTCTGCTGCAATACATAACTTTATAGGACAGATGGAATTCAACCTTAAAGCCCTTAAACACTTAAAGCTAGATTATGTGGCGTTTAAGACACTAAAAAGTAATTACATGCTCAAATCTTGATCCCTGTGCTGTTAGCGTTCTTTACAGGTTCTTTTCTTCTACTAGTTGGTCCAATCAGTATCGAAACTATTTCACCAAGTTCAAAGGTGGGATAAACTCAATGCTAAGAAAGTACTTCCTTTTGAAGTCTTGATGTTTCCGATATCACACAAGTTTAATGAGATGAATAACAAACTGTGAAAATAATAGTATAGCCATCAATAATCAGCTTGTAAAGTGGGACAGCTGACTGTCAGGACTCCCAATCTCAGCACTGAAACACATGAATGACTCATTGGGGAGGTTTATACAGATCACTAGAGGAAGCTTTTGAACAGGTAAGGTGTTGAGAGCAATCTAACCAAGTATTGCATGCTTCGATGAATACTGTAGTGAATGATCCTTGAAATTTTTGGAGCTATGATCAAAACTGTGGCCTTATCTGTCACGCTTATCTGATAATCAGATACAATTTAGGAAGCAGGATTCATTTTGACAACATTGTTTTGTACTTAGCCGCATGAAAAATACAGCTTTCTGTAACAACTGCTCCTTCCTGTAAACACAGGCCAAAGCTATAAATCAGCCATGATCAAAATACTGTATGCCCTCAGGGTCAAACAAAAATTAATGGCTAGGTTTTGAGCATAGAACCTTTATTTTGCTACATGACAAATGTGGCTGTCACAGGGATCATTGATCAGTGAATGACTCTTTTCTGTTCGGACAGAACGCAGCTATGGATTTTATACTGTATTTGACCATGACTTAGATGAGACCACAATTTAGAGTTGTTATTTCGGGAACGAACAGTATTTAGAAGGATCATTGATCCCTATTGTAGCAGAGCTGTCAAGCAGATGAACAGAAATCTACCACAACATGTAGTCCAAAACAAACTGCTAAAGGGACCATCGTTGTAAAAATATATGACATAAAGTCATTTGCCAAGCAAAAAAATACAAAACACTAACCCTACTGAATATTTTATTATGTTTGGAACACATCTGCAGTAAACATGGACATGGCACTGTCCAAGTAAAGCTGGCAAGTGCTGGTTTACCTCCACAAATTCCCCAAATTAAATTGACTTATTATGAGCAAAAGGTGTATAGAGAACATCATACAGATTAGGGTAAATTGACATCAGCTTTTGTTTTGTCCATTCTAATGATGGACGCCAACGGATCCCAAGGGATGTCTTTGACTATAATGGGGTCTGGCTGCTGTCTGTTATGTTCCCTGTTATTTTGCCAGACTTTGCCCGTGATTTTAGATGTACTCTGCAGTGGAGGCTCCTAACAGAGCCCCTGAGACAAATGTGAACATAGGCTCAGTTAGCAATGAGAAATTAAAGGAAATAAAAATAATTGTGTAATATAATTAACCAAAAATAACTATGCAATTTTAACTGCGATAGGTTTCATTCAGCTGTGTGCATTGAATTGTCTTAAATGGACTTCCTAATCCCAGTACCTTGCAGAGGTGATTCTACAGTTTCCAAATATACCTCTGGTATTCAGCTTCAGACCCCCATTTTCATGTAAATCATGTAAATTGCAAACTGTAAAATCACCTCTGAAAGGTTTGTAACCAAAGTACTGCTGCTGACATTGCACACAGCTGGATGAAACCTATCACAGTTAATATTGCATGACATAAACTGCAGTTTAGACAATTATTCTTATATTTTAAATGAGTGCTGGGAAATGAATACATCTAGACTGTGGAAGAGACTGTCATTTACATACTACCACTAATGGGAGTATGTTATCACATCACGAGATCAGAACAGTGCAGACAGTAGATTGTGATATGGCTGCCTAGTCACAATATGCTATCACCATCTAAACAAGGCTTAATATGCTTCAAAATATCAGGTATCTGCAAGAATGGAATCAGTGACACTTACTATGCCTTTCATTAGTGATATATTTGCAGACTGAGTGGACTTTAACCAATATTCTCCCCAAAAGGTGACCACCAAGTATTCACTTATACTTTAAATGAACACAATAGACCATGGTGTGGGTAAATGTGGGGTTGGCAACAGATTTATTATTAGCTATAACTTAAACAATGAGCAAATAACCGAAACAATATCCATGCGATATGATAATCTCCTCCTGTCTTCCAAACACCTCTTACCCGAATGCCCCGCTGTGAAGCAGTGGGCATGTAAGACCTATTTCCTTATCCATGATTTTCTGACAGCTCATCACATCACCATTTTCAAAAGAAAATAATACTTTTCCCGCCCCTCAGTCCATGGCCCTCTCTTTATACAGTTCAGGGCCTTCCAGGCTTAAAAATATAGCTAAGAAATATTAGGATCAATTTTTCAGCTTTGATAGACCTGCCTTCTTATCTTAATGTCACCATTAAAAAGCCCTGCACTGCCATATCTAAACTTAAAGGGGTTGTCCAGGAATTTCAGACTTCATGGAGGAGGCCAGGGAAGGTAAAAGAAAAATCATACTCACCTATCCCAGATGCTCCGGTGGGCCAGCATGCACACTGCCTTTTCCTACAAAAGTTCTGCGTTGCCCGTGACACCACAGAGAATGTCCCTGGTTTCTTATCTATGACCATTAAAGCCGCTAAGACCACTAAGGTATTCTACAGCGGAGACCCGGCGCTAATGTCTGTGATCAGAGTTCACTCTGATCGCGGGCATTGCAGGCCAGGCCCCCCCCCTCCATAAAAAAATGGCCTCCAGGGCCAGCCCCATGCCTTTATAGTTGCAGGCCAGCTCCTGCACGATGAGATCGCAGGAGCCGACCTCTTCCTCTGACATCCTGGGGCCCTATGAAGGCTTCCAGGCCTGCATTAAGGATATTACTATTGCGGCTGGTCTATGACCAGGCTCAATAGCTATGTAGCGAATCTCCCATTAACTGCAATACAGTTGTACTGTAGTCTATAGGACTTGCAATCAAATGATTGCTGGTTCAAGCCCCCTAGGGAGGCTAATAAAATAGTAAAATAAAAGTTTAAAAAAAAAACCAAAAAAACTAAAAGTTCAAATCACCCCCCTTTCCCTAGAATACATATAAAAGTAAAATATTACTATGCAACACATACACATTAGGTATCCCTGTGTCCAAAAATGCCCAGTCTACAAACTTATAAAAATATTTTTCCCGTACAGTGAACGTCATAGTGGGAAAAAAAAAATCTAAATTGCCAAACCGTAATTTTTTCACTGTTTCGCCTTTGATAAAAATTTTAATAAAAAGTGATCAAAGTAATAGACATTCTTCAAAATGGTATAACTAAAAAGTACAGCTGGTCCCACAAAAAAAGATGCCCTATGCATCACTGTACATAGAAATATAAAAAAAACTTTTGCAAAGTTTTAGATTTTTGTTAAGGGTTTACGATGTAAATAAAACTATATACATTAGGTATCCCCAGAATTGTACCGAAACATAGAATATAGGTAACATGTAATTTTGGCTGCAGAGAGAATGCTGTAAAACAAAACCCGTAAGAAAGTCGGACAAATGCACTTTTTCTTCAAATCCACCCCATTCTGATTTTTTTTTCTAGGTTCCTAGTATATTGTACAAAGTAATAAATGGTAGCATCATGAAGGACAATTTATCGTGCAAACATTAAGCCCTCATATGGCTCTGAGAATGGAAAAATTAAAAAGGTATGGGGTTTGGAAGGTGGGGAGTCAAAAACTAAAATCTAAAAATTCCTCTTGCAGGAAGGTGTTAAATAGGGCAGCATCTGCAGGTGATAGGTCCACTCTAAATTTGCAGTGAAGTTTGATGAAAATAGCAGAGAATTGTCACTAGCATTTTTTTTGTTTTGTGCCTTACATCTGAACTATGTCACGCAAAGTGTCCTATAATAAATGAATTTATAGTGATTGAAGTTCACTTTGCCCTTATTGAAGTCTTTGCCCCAATTAATTCCACAACATGAACTGTTATTATACTAACAATAAGGGGGTGAATACTTTTCAGGGACATGCTCATCGATTATACATTATACGTACAAAATGATCTAAATAAAAGAATTTGACATTAAAAATGTAATTCACTAATGAGAAGATTTAAGCATTGCCCTTTGTAGAAAGTCTCCCATAAAGGTGAAATAAATGTGTATTCCTGGTTGATTTCTGTCTCCTTTCGCCCTGTAATTCACATATCACTGTCAATCCTCTTTCACTCTAGAGATAATGTACAATACCCCTTAAAGTGCTAGATCTCATACGTTATTTATTGGCCTTGTCTACCTTGTGAATTGCCCCCCTCCTGCATCCACTGACCTGAGAGTACCCTTTAGCAGTACATTGAATGAGCTGTGAAATGGTATCTGCATTGTTCATGGGGTATGATTAAGTGACTGTAATGTTAATGCATATGGTTGTTAACACTAGAACGAGACATTCCAATTTACACACAACACCCAAAGTGAAGTTTCATTCCCAAAGTCCTTGCATCGTTGCCAGTATAATTGAAAATGTTTCATGATGGCACAGTTATTCAGTGCTACCTTTTATAGAATAACTGTAAAAGTGTTCACCAGAAGTTTTATGTACAACCTTATTAACATCCAAAGCAGATGCACAAAGTAGGCAATAGTAAAAATCCTCCTGCCATTGTTAGGACTTGCAAAGAAAAGCTTGTTCTACATTGAAATGCTTATAAGGGTATGCCCATCTCTGACATTCATGGCATATCTTGAGAACAGGGATACCTTCTTACAGCTGCTGTCACTGGAGAGGTGACCGAGTATATACTGCTTTCTCCATGCACTTGCAGCGGAAATAGTTGAGCACATTTGATTTAGAAGGCCCAGAAGTAGAAATCTAGGATCCAAGAAACAAAAAGCATAAAATCACCTTCATCAACTGCACTCAAGATCAGTAGAGTCTTTTACAGAATTACATCAGACATAAAAGGGTTGTTCAGGGTTAAGGTTTTTATGGCCTTTCCTTAGGATAGGCCATAAAATACCTGATCAGTGAAGAGCCGATAGCCAGCTCCGGGACCGATCAGTTGTAGAGAGCCACTTACGGCACTGACCTGACCTGCAGTGATGGCACTTGACCGCTATACAGGGGACAGAGCTTTCTGCTTCTGACAATGTATTGTGTATTGGATGGCTGCCAGAAGCAGCTCAATACAGCTGATGGGTATGGAGGCTGGCTGTCAGCTCTCCACTGATCAGCTATTTATGGCCTATCTTAAGGATAGCCCATAAAAATCTTAACCTCGGACAACCTCTTTAATTCTTACTGTGATATGAATAGTTAATGAAAGATTCATGTACTGTATTAAACCTCAAAAGTGAAATCAATCTTAAAGGGGTTATGCCACAAAAAGTATTTATCCTCTATCCAGCATCTAACCCAAGAATGTGCACATACAGTCTGACCACAGCCAGGCTGAGTGTAGATTATAAAAGTGAACGAGAGCGCCATCCACCACCAGTCATGCCCATATTCAGTCAGGCTGGATGTGCAACGTGGAAAAGTACCTCCTGTTCTTTCCTCATGGCATAATCCCTTTAAATATATTTTATTAAAGAGGGTATTTCACCACCTCTTTACATCCTTCAATAGGTGCTGCTCCTCAGATCCTGGTGGAATTTTTTTTTCTTTAGCCTCCACCTTTTCTGACCAATCGGTGCTGTTAGTTTCAGCACCCAATATGCTAATAAAGCTTTTTACTTTTAGATGGGCAATCCTGAGGTTTATTTATTATTATTATGCTTGCTTATATAGCACCATCATATTCCACAGTCACTGCCCCATATAGGGCTCACAATCTATATTCCCTATCAGTATGTCTTTGAAGTGTGGGAGGAAACCCATGCAAACGTTGTCTTTGGCAGTAATCAAACCCAGGATGCCAGTGCTGTAAGGCTGTAGTGCTAACCACTGAGCCACCGTGCTGACCATAGGTTGGAGTGGACAGATATGAACAGCCCACCTGACAGTAGAGATTCAAATCAACATATTGGGTGTCGCAACTAACAGAAGTGATTGCTCTGTAAGGACTAGACAAAAAATTACAGAGTAGACTATTAATTGATGCAAAGAATTGGAGTTGGTGGAATCGATAGAATTCAATAGTGCCTCTAGTGGTTACATTGTAGTATAACAGAACACTTACAATAAGCCTTACAACAAACTCCCCATTGGTTGGTTTTTTTTATTTATTGACTGACACTTTAGAAAAATATTTTTGTAAATCAACCTATATTTTTTTAGTATCTATACCGAATGATTCAAGCAAGAACTTTCTAATATTTAAACATACAGTACATCATCTTTGCAAATAAATGTTTCATATGATATGGTTAAAATCTGTACTCTGTAAAGCCAGTATCTAGAATGTATAAGGTGAGATGCAAATAAATAAAGGGAGAAGTGCTTTAAAGAAACATGATGAGACTTGTGTAAGTATACATCACAATACGTGTTGCTAATGAAAAGCTGCAATAACATCTACCCTCTGATACAACATTCTTCCAGACATCACACACTCATTTGTAAGGGTTCATTTGCTATCTAGGTAAAACTATCTATCCTAGATTAGAAATGACCTCTACAAACTGTAATCTGTCATGATATACTGTTATGTTATGTTATACTTGGGTCATTACTATGTGGCTTTACAAGATGGTACTTTTAATTATTTTACATTAAATCAAATAAACCATAACTTATATCCACATAAAAAGGGAATACATTTCAATGATTTAGTATGAATGTAAAGGGATTGTATAAGATTAGTAAAACATTGCTGCTATCTTTCACAATGCTACTTATAAAAGGCTAAGTTCACATCTGCAACAGGGTTTCAGTTGGAGACTCCGTCGCAGTGTCCACCAAAAATCGGAAGAGGAAAAAGTCCTGCACGAAGGATTTTTCCTCCACCGATTTCAGTTTAAAAACAACAGACACCCGATGAACCCCATTATAGTCAATGGGGTCCACTGGGCTCTGTGTTTTAGTGGTCTGCTTAGGTTCCGTGTGAACCTAGCGTCAGTTGTACAGTTCAGATTTATTCGCTTAAATAAGGCTGAGCTTCTAAACTACACACGTGGACAAAATTGTTGGTACCCCTCGTTTAATGAAAGAAAAACCCACAATGGTCACAGAAATAACTTGAGTCTGACAAAAGTAATAATATATAAAAATTCTATGAAAATGAACAAATGAAAGTCAGACATTGCTTTTTAACCATGCTTCAACCGAATTTTTTAAAAAAAGAAAACTCATGAAACAGGCCTGGACAGAAATGATGGTACCCTTAACTTAATATTTTGTTGCACAACCTTTTGAGGCAATCACTGCAATCAAACGATTCCTGTAACTGTCAATGAGACTTCTGCACCTCTCAACAGGTATTTTGGCCACTCCTTATGAGCAAACTGCTCCAGTTGTCTCGGGTTTGAAGGGTGCCTTTTCCAGACGGCATGTTTCAGCTCCTTCCAAAGATGCTCAATAGGATTTAGGTCAGGGCTCATAGAAGGCCACTTCAGAATAGTCCAGTGTTTTCCTCTTAGCCATTCTTGGGTGTTTTTAGCTGTGTGTTTTGGGTGATTATCCTGTTGCAAGACCCATGACCTGCGACTGAGACCAAGCTTTCTGACACGGGGCAGTACATTTCTCTCTAGAATCCCTTGATAGTCTTGAGATTTCATTGTACCCTGCACAGATTCAAGACACCTTTTGCCAGATGCAACAAAGCAGCCCCAGAACATAGCAGAGTCTCCTCCATTTTTCACAGTAGAGACAGTGTTCTTTTCAATATATGCTTCATTTTTCCGTCTGTGAACATAGAGCTGATGTGCCTTGCCAAAAATTTCGATTTCTGTCTCATCTGTCCATAGGACATTCTCCCAGAAGCTTTGTGGCCTGTCAACATGTAGTTTGGCAAATTCCAGTTTTGTCAGATTCAAGTTATTTCTGTGACCATTGTGGGTTTTTCTTTCATTAAACGAGGGGTACCAACAATTTTGTCCACGTGTGTATATTTATCCCATGGGCAAAAGTGGTGCTGTTTCTGGAAGTAAGTTACCATGTTTCATAAACTCATACAATCCCTTTAACTTATTCCCAACATCTGCCTTAATAGTACTGCAGATGATGGGACATTAAACATAAAAGAAGCTGAGAAGGAATCATAACATCTGGGTCTCCTCTGTTGTACAGCAGAGTCTTCCGTGATTGCGGGCATTAACCCTTCAGATGCCTCGGTCAAATGTGACCAAGACAACTGATCAACGGCTTTAGGATATGTTCACACGGCAGACAATGAAGAGGAATTCGCCACGGCCTAGCCGCGACGGGATGCTGATGCAGTGCACTGGTGTCATGGCATCCCGCTGCTGATTAGGCCAGGATGAATGTGTCTAATCAGCAGGGAGACTTGAGCCGCGGAACTCCGTGGCTGAATCAGTTGCGGACTCAGCGGCAAGATCGAGCAGGACACTTCTTTTTTCCGCGTCCTGCTGCAATCTCTGCCTCCCGTTGAAAACAATGGGAGGTAGATTCTGAGAGGAATCTGCCCTGGATCCGGGGGGTGAAATCTGTCCCCTATTCTGCGTAAAATTCCTCCGTGTCAACGCAGCCTTAGGGTTTAAGTACCCTAGGGAGTCTGAAAATGAAAGCAAAAAAACAAATAAACAAATAAAAGAAAGTTTAAGAAATAAAAAAAAATATAAAAATCCAAATCATACTTCTTTCCCTAGATCATACATAAAAATAAACATTTTAGGTATCCACACAGCCAAAATGCCTGAACTATAAATATATAAAAATGCTTTTCCCACACAGTGGGAAGAAAAAAAAAATTCAAGGCCAAACCGTTGTTTTTCACCTACAAAAATTTTAATAAGAATAGAAAAAAATTCTCAAAATGGTATCAATAAATTTCCCCTGCATAAAAAGATGCCTTTACACAGCTTCATGCACAGAAATATAAAAAAAAATTCTTGATTCTTTTCATTCTTAATTTTTAAAGCTTCCCAGGGAATCATGCATAGTCTTAGATAGTGCCATTATTAAGTATTATTTGTCCAGCAAAAAATAAGCCCTGCTCTGTGAATGGAATAATACAAAAGTTACGGCTTTTGGAAGGTAGGGAGTAAAAAACAAAACTGCACAAAATGAAAAGTATAGATATGATATGCTTCTCTACATATGCAGTTTATTTGCATGAGACATGGTTAAGCTTTAAGGTATCAAATTGTACAAATTAACCCTCTTCCCCATCTTCCAAAAGCCATAACTTTTTTATTTTTCAACATAGCCATATTAGGGTTCATTCCACCGTTGTTCACTGTGCCATAAAAATGACATGTTATATTCATTGTGTGGATAAGTATGATTGCAACGATATCAGATTTATATAGTTTTTTATGCTTGCAAAGTTTGAATAAAAAATACTTTATTTTCCATCTACAGAGTTGTATAAGGGCTCTTATTGTGCATGACAAGCTGTGGGTTTTATTGGTACCATTATTGGGTACATATGACTTTTTTTTTAATCACTCTTTATTATTTGGGGGAGAGGAGACTAAAAAATGGAGATTCATGCATTGTCATTTTTTTTTTTTAATATTTTTTCTGTTTTCCTTGAAAACTACTTCTATATATTAATAGTTAAAGGGGTTGTCTGGGCAAAATGTTTTTTGTTGTTTTTTTTTTTTTTAATTAGGCCAGGGGCGGTGAAAAAAAAAAAATCATACTCACCTGAAAATGCACGAATCTCCATTTTTTAGTTACATCTCCCCCAAATCAGCGGCTTCTGTGTAAGGGATATGGGACGTCACAGCCGGCAAGGAATTCCCCTGCAAGAAGACAGCTGAGCAGCAGGACTGGACTCATGGTGACGCCTCATTTCTGGAAATCCTGTACCTAATTGGTCTGAGCGGTCACTTGAGGTGCAGGACTCTCAGCAAGAAGGCATCGGCACTAGACTGACTGGATAATGGTGGTGGACAAAGGAGTGCCGGTCAGGTGAATATGCTTTTTAATTTTACACCTCCTGCCCGCCACATGGGTTGTTCCAATTCCTGAACAACCTCTTTAATGGATTTATCCATGTTTCTAATATTGATTTCCTGTCCTTAGGATAGGCCATCAATATACATCTGTGGGGGTGGATTTAGGTAGTGCGGTGATGCACATCGTATGGTGGGTGAGCAGCACGGCATTGTTATTACCTGTAGCCGCTCTTTCTTGATACAGCTGATCTGCAGGGGTCCTGGTGGTGGGCCCCTAGGAACAATTCCACTAGTGGGCCCTAGACATCTCAGTCCGACACTGCTCTCGCCTAGTGCTCCGACCCATACTATCTCGCTTATCTACGGCATGTTCATGGAGTATCCCGCCAACAGTCTACCAGCGTTCGTGGGTAGTTAGGAAAGGGAATTGGGAGTCTCGTTCTCGCCAGACGCGTGGTCTTCGGCTTTCCAAGCATGCCACAAGTTCTCTATATCTTGCTGAGACGAACTATAAGATCCTATCCAGATGGTACAGAGTTCCCTGTCCTTCATGAGATTTACCCCTCCAGATCGATGTTGGAGATGTAACATCGACTGGGGCACGATGGCACACGTCTGGTGGGGATATACACTCCTGCGCTCCTTTTGGTCGGATGTCCGTCGCATTATTCAGACGGTCATTGGCTTTGCTTTGGAAAATGACCCTGCTCTCCTGCTCCTCTTTATCTTTCCATGTAAGTTTAAGAAGTACACCCGCAAGCTGTTAGGTTTTTTATCCGTTATTCCTAGATTGTGGAAATCCCCGACGCCTCCCTTTCTGCAGTTGTGGCTACAGGAGGTCCTATGCATACGTAGCATGGAAAACCTGCTCACAGAACTGAAGCATGACGATAGTGCCCACCAGCAAACATGGCTTTCAATAAAACTTTTAATATTACAAAAAAAAATAATAAAATGTAAGCCTCAACAACCTCTTTAAAGCTTTTGGATATGAGTATGTCTATTTCTTATTTTCTTATTAGTCTTGCTACTCAGCTGTCTTCTTGCAGTGGAATTACTTGCTAGCTGTGATGTCTTGTGTCCCTTCCACAGAAGCCGCTGATTTGGGGGAAAAGTGACTAAAAAATGGAAATTCGTGCATTGTCATTTTTTTTTAAATATTTTCTCTGTTTGGGGTTTTCCTTGATAACTACAGATTTGATCACACACCAGCTCCTCCCACCCCAGAATGTCCTTCAGCTCCCCTCACCACAATGACTTCTCCCCATTCACCCCATGTGGCTACTTCCCAACAGACCAGTAAATCCAGAAATCTGTCTTTATCTGACCACAGTCTGACCTTCACACAGGCCCAGGTGAGGAAGGAGATGAAAAAGATCAAGGCTAGGAAAGCCGCAGGGCCAGATGACATCAGTGCAAGGCTAATTAAGACTTGTGGGGACCAGCTGTGTGGTATAATTACATATATGTATAATATGAGCCTGAGGCAGGAAATAGTCCCTGAATTATGGAAATCTTCTTGTGTGGTACCAGTTCCAAAGAAACCTCACCCTATGGACCTCAACGACTACAGACCTGTAGCACTGACATCCCACCTGATGAAGATCTTGGAGAGATTGGTTCTCACACATCTTCGCCCTCTAGTGAGCCCCGCTATGGACCCTCTCCAGTTTGCTTATCGACCGGGCATTGGGGTAGATGATGCCATCATCCACCTTCTGCACAGGGCTCTGTCTCACCTGGAGAAACCAGGGAACACAGTGAGAATAATGTTCTTTGATTTCTCCAGTGCTTTTAACACCATACAGCCCAGGTTACTGAGAGACAAGCTGGGCCTTGCTGGAGTGGACCACCACCTCTCCAACTGGATCCTAGACTACCTCACAAATCGACCTCAATACGTGAGAGCCCAAGACTGTGTGTCAGGTACCGTGATCTGTAATACGGGGGGCACCTCAGGGTACGGTTCTCGCCCCTTTCCTCTTCACACTGTACACTGCAGATTTTAGGTGCAACTCATCCAGCTGCTACCTACAGAAGTATTCTGACGACTCTGCAATAGTAGGCCTCATCACAGACGATGATGACAAGGAGTACAGAGAACTGAACCGGTTTTTTGTGGACTGGTGCCACCAGAACCACCTGAAGATTAACGCGGGGAAGACCAAGGAGATGGTGGTGGACTTCCGTAAAGGCAGATGCCCTCCAAAACCAGTGGACATCCTGGGGACGGGCATCGAGATTGTGAACACCTATAAGTACCTGGGTTTGCTCCTTAATAATAAGCTGGACTGGGCAGATCATATGGAGGCCCTGTACAGGAAGGGCCACAGCAGGCTCTACCTGCTTAGGAAGCTGAGAGCCTTTGGAATCCGGGGGGCACTTCTTAGGACTTTCTTCAACTCAGTAGTGGCATCAGCCATCTTCTTTGGAGTGGCCTGCTGGGGGAGCAGTATATCAACCAGGGACAGAAATAAACTTGACAAGCTGATTAGAAGGGCCAGCTCTGTCCTGGGGAGCCCACTGGACCCAGTGCAGGTGGTGGGTAACAGAAGGATACTGTCCGTGGTGAGCTCCATGCAGAAGGAGAAGTCCCATCCCATGCATGAGACTGTGATAGCGCTGGGTAGTACTGTCAGTGACCGACTGCTCCACCCTAGGTGTGAGAAGGAGCGCTATCGGAAGTCTTTCCTCCCCACCGCGGTTAGGCTGTACAACCAACACCGACCTAAGCGGAGATCATTACACACAGAGAACTGAAATATCTCTCTGCCTGTTATATCCCCCCCCCCCCCCCCCTGCCACGTCCTATCTGTCTGTCTGCTATTAATGTAATGCCTCTCACCTTGGTACATTCCTGTACATGTTGTATTTGTATCTGCTTATCTTATCTTATCTTTGCTGCTGTAACACACTGAATTTCCCCACTGTGGGACTATTAAAGGACTATTATTATTATTATTATTATTACTTCAATATATTAATAGGTAAAGCGGCCTCAGGAAGGTATATGGGACGTTACAGGTAGTGACATCCAGTGTTCTTCACTGAGGCTGCTGATTGGCCTCAGTGGTCATGTTTGGTGCTTCCACCAGAAGAGAACAATGAATCAACAAGTCAGGACCGCGCTGGAAGACACCGAAGCATCGGGAACAGGTGAGTATGTGTTTTTTTTATATTTTTTTCACTTCCCTCGACGTGATTAAAAAATAAAATTTAAGCCTGGACAACCTCTTTAAGGCTTTTGGATATGAGTATGTTTATTTCTTATTTGTAGAAAACAGGGAAAGGGGGTGTTTTGAATTTTTAACACATGGTGTTTCTTTCCTTTTTAAAAACTTAAAAAAGACAAAAAAAATTAGCATTTATTTTTAGAACCCCCAAAGAGGTTTAAACATGTGATTATTTAATTGCTCATGCCATATATTACAATACCTCTGCATTGTAGTATATAGTCTATATGCCAAGCTTCTATCACACCTATTTGGTCCATTCATAATGATGAGGGTTCAAGTTCATTTAGAGATGGTTACTGAAGGCAATCCTCAGCCTCTTTGCTGCCTGAGGCGGACTATGGAAAGATGCCCCCCCTCAAAAAAAAAAAAAAAAATTGAGTTTACATGCTACTAGCTTCACACGATGCTATTGTTGCACAATATACACAAAGTTATAAACAGTTTATAAAAGAATTCTTCTTCCTGTATTACTTCAGTGTCAGAGATCAACATCACGGCATTAACAATGAAAATAACTGCTTGGTGGATGGACGAGGCTGCATGGCCCCCATTCTCTATAATAGGGGCATCGCAGATAGCTGAGTACTGGACTTTGGGTATCTTTGGCACTTCAATAGTAGTGAATGAGAGCCACGCGGGTTCATCCATCCACCAAGCGACACACCAATATATATGGCTGCGGTCAGGCTGAATTCCCACCCAGTGGGGGAAAAAACCCAATTCTCAGGCTCAGTGGGGGACTCAGCAGACAGACCCCCATCAATCAGGTATTTATCCTCTATCATTTAGGTGAATACAGGGCAGTAACATTTTGTGACTTACAGGTGACGTCTCTGACTAATCCTTCACATTTCCCTTCTCTTCCCTTTGGACCGCCATGACCACTTCTTCCAGCTGTGACTTGTCTCTGTAATGTTTGCAACACAGACATCTTTGGCTCTTCACTTTTCCAGGCATCCAACCCACATCGTCCTCACCTACACAAAGCCCCCATCCTGCTGCTACCCCCAAGTATAAAATATATGATATAACCCCCCATAATGAATAATACCCCCAAGTGCATCTTTATATTAATAACTTCCCTGTGTACCCCCTTTAAATTGTGCCCCTTATTTATTAATGCCCCAGGCATTTCCTTATTAAAAAGTAAAAAAAAAAATGAGTGGGGTTCCAATACCCGGGACCACCAGGATCTGCTGTTTGAATGAACCGTGGTATCTGTGTAAGCGCCGTGACCCCTTCTCTGTTTACATAGTATCATACATCTCATAGCGGCCATGTAATGTAACTACAGCCTCGTCCTATACACGTCTATGTGACAAGGCTGTAATTACATCACACGGACACTATAAACAGACTGCACCATGGCCCCTTCATACAGCTGATCAGCGGGATTCACTGATCTCTTATTGATGATTTATTCTGAGGATAGATCATCAATAAAAATGAGGTGGAAAACTCCTTAAGGCCTTGGGCTCACATGCCAGAAATGCCGTGGTGCGGTCACGGTTTAAACATCGCAGAAAAAAATGCAGCGTTTTATAGTTCCTTCAAAGTGGATGGGATTCTAGCAAATTACATACACATATTGCGGAAAAATACACACAGTGGCCCTACTGCAATTTCCAAAACCATTGCGGTTTTGGAAATCGCAGCATGTCAATTATACCTACGGAAACACCGGCGGTTTCCCAATAGGTATAATGGATGCAAAAAGTCTACATAGGAAACCTCTGCGGACTTTTTGTGAAAAGCACTGCGGGAAAAACTGCGATTCATTACCGCTGCAGTTTTTCTTGCAGCGCTTTTTTGCTGCTGCCCGATATGTAGGGCCTTAACTTTAATAAAGCCCAAGTGCCACCTTAATTAAATGAATTGCCCCCTTATATTATGCACCTGATTCCCCCTGACATAAATACTGTGCCCCTAATGACCCCTTATATAAATGACCTCCCCCTTGTAATGCCTCCTAATAGTCCTTATATAAATGAACCCCCTGTCATCATAAAGCCCCCTAATGAATCCTCCCTTATATTTCTAGTTAAAAGTAAATCATTAATGGTGGCTCCGGGGTGGGCCCCTATAGAGTCAGAAGGCCCGGGGACACCGCACCCTCTGCCTCCCCGCTAGCTACGCCTCTGGGGGGGGGGCCATGAGCAGGAGCCAGGATAGGTAAATAAATAGGCCGTTACCTGCCGGGGTTACTCTAGCAGGTAGCGGCCTATTTAAAAAAAATAAATAAATAAATTATCCTCACCTACTTGCGATCCCTTGATGGAGCCGCCGCCTCTGCTTCAGCGGCGCATAAGACATCTGCGTCTCAGCGTAGGAGGCGTGATGACGTCATAGCAGCGCCGCCTGCGCTGAGATATAGACGTCTCCTAAGCCAGTCCCGGACAAGTACCGCTCAGCTTTGTTTTCAGAGCGGCCTGTCTTGGGCTGTGTGAAAGATCCTCAGTGTGCCAACCCCGCTTTGGCTCACACCTGAGTCTTCTTTCATATAAGACCACACTCACCACCAGTGAGTGCCGGGTCCACAAGATAAATACAAGACAAGCTTTCTAAATTTTATATATTTATTAACCCCTAAATGGGTCGGTATTAACATCTAACACATGCAGTTCAGAACAGATATGTAGATATATGCAAGCATTAACAGTTACTAGTTACAAGATACAGTGCAATGAAATAAAAGGGACTAAAATTGAAATAATTACTTTACCACGCATCTCCTTGATGTGGCTCTATAATACAACACTCACACATGCTCTGGTATGTGTGAATAACCCAGTGGAGGCTTCTTGGCATGTGGCATTAACTCCTAGCATGTGGCATCACAGTATATTCCAGCCTGCATGCTCTCATCACAGTCTCTCAGTAAACTCTTGTACAGTCATGGCCAAAAGTTTTGAGAATGACACAAATATTATATTTTCACATGATCTGTTGCCATCTGGTTTTTATGTGTGTTTGTCAGATGTTTTTATCACATACAGAAATATAATTGCATTCATATTATGAGTAACAGAAGCTTATATTGACAGTTAGAATGAGTTAATGCAGCAAGTCAATATTTGCAGTGTTGACCCTTCTTCTTCAGGACCTCTGCAATTCTCCCTGGCATGCTCTCAATCAACTTCTGGACCAAATCCTGACTGATAGCAGTCCATTCTTGCAGAATCAATGCTTTAGTTTTGTCTGAATTTGTTGGTTTTTGTTTGTCCACCCGTCTCTTGATGATTGACCACAAGTTCTCAATGGGATTAAGATCTGGGGAGTTTCCAGGCCATGGACCCAAAATCTCTATGTTTTGTTCCCTGAGCCATTTAGTTATCACCTTTGCTTTATGGCAAGGTGCTCCATCATGCTGGAAAAGGCATTGTTTAGCGCCAAACTGCTCTTGGACGGTTGGGAGAAGTTGCTCTTGGAGGACATTCTGGTACCATTCTTTATTCATGGCTGTGTTTTTAGGCAAGACTGTGAGAGAGCCGATTCCCTTGGCTGAGAAGCAACCCCACACTTGAATGGTTTCAGGATGCTTTACAGTTGGCATGAGACAAGACTGGTGGTAGCGCTCACCTCTTCTTCTCCGAATAAGCTGTTTTCCAGATGTTTCAAACAATCGAAAAGGGGATTCATCAGAGAAAATGACTTTACCCCAGTCCTCAGCAGTCCACTCCCTGTACCTTTTGCAGAATATCAGTCTGTCCCTGATGTTTTTTCTGGAGAGAAGTGGCTTCTTTGCTGCCCTCCTTGAGACCAGGCCTTGCTCCAAGAGTCTCCGCCTCACAGTGCGTGCAGATGCACTCACACCTGCCTGCTGCCATTCCTCAGCAAGCTCTGCACTGCTGGTATCCCGATCCCGCAGCTGAAACACTTTTAAGAGACGGTCCTGCCGCTTGCTGGTCTTTCTTGGGCGCCCTGGAGCCTTTTTGGCACCAATGGAACCTCTCTCCTTGAAGTTCTTGATGATGCGATAGATTGTTGACTGAGGTGCAATCTTTCTAGCGGCAATACTCTTCCCAGTTAGGCCATTTTTGTGCAGTGCAATGATGACTGCACGTGTTTCTTTAGAGATAACCATGGTTAACAGAAGAGAAACAATGATGGCAAGCACCAGCCTCCTTTTAAAGTGTCCAGTGGTGTCATTCTTACTTAATCATGACAGATTGATCTCCAGCCCTGTCCTCATCAACACCCACACCTGTGTTAATGGAGCAATCACTGAAACGATGTTAGGTGGTCCTTTTAAGGCAGGGCTGCAATGATGTTGAAATGTGTTTTGGGGGATAAAGTTCATTTTCTAGGCAAATATTGACTTTGCAAGTAATTGCTGTTAAGCTGATCACTCTTTATAACATTCTGGAGTATATGCAAATTGCCATTAGAAAAACTGAAGCAGTAGACTTTGTAAAAATTAATATTTGTATCATTCTCAAAACTTTTGGCCATGACTGTAGTCTCAGCCCAATCTCCATAGCAAAATCTCCTCCCACAGACCTCTTACCTCATCTTTTATACCCTTTTATGCCACCTCCCAGAATGAGATCACCGGCGGCAGCAAGTCTGATTGAATAATGCACTCAAGTCCAGATTCTTTGTATTGAGCGAAGACCAAGTGGAATGATACAATGTTATCAGCCATATCTAATCTACCAGTGCAGACTGGACAATGCATGTTTTTGTTTGATCACTCAGGGCTGTGTAAGAATACAATGGAGCCCTGCTGGGATGGATACAAAGCCCTATTGTTACAATGGTGCTACTACTGCCAATATACACCTAGGCTTATAGCTGCGCACATTATGAATAAATGCAGGTACGCTACCCAGAGACCAAAATACAGCTTTGAGTTATAGCCATATTTCAGCAGAATCATCACAGGCTGGTTTAGGATAAAGAATAGTAAAAAAAAAAAAAACAATATTAAAAATGCCGATAGTTCCGCCTCATTAGAGGTGTGCCCCTGCCCTTAGGCTTAGATGCCACCACCGCAATGGACCATGGCATCTAAATGACTAAACAAGAGTGATTGGTACTCACTCTGTAGTGATGGCAAGTAAATCTTAATCTTTGTAATAAATATTGAGTAAAAATGTCACATTATTTTAAATATACAGCAACCATGGGCAGTCTAAGTTTGCACTTTTTTCTCCAAACCATCTGTCCTGCTACAAGTAGGGAACAGATAAAAGGGATTTTGCCTGCAAGATCACACAACAGAGTTGGTGTGTAGTCTGTTACCATGGAGATGTATAGCCCTGCATAGTAGCTGTACAATACATACATTGCAAATGGTTAATCAGAACTATTTGCACACTTGCTTTATTTTTCATTTCAGACATGTCAGAGCAAGAATTTTTTTATTTATTTTTTTATTTATTTTTGAATACTATTTTTGTCCTCTATATTAACTCACCCGCTCCTATATGTTCCTGAACTAGATACTTATCTTCTCTAAGAGAATACACCAAGGACATGTTAAAGTTTATCACCATATCTGTGCTTAGATTTCAGTGTAAAGTGTCATATCAAACCAGCCATAGTGTTTTGTAGGGGGCATTATGCTGAGAACCATCATACCATTGGATAGTCCAATAGGTGCACCATTTCTTTGAAAAAGCTGTTTTTAAAAATATGATAATAACGCTCAAGTGCAATGTGGTCGTGTTAGAGCCTCCAAGAGCTCCATCTCCAATGGTTTTCGTTTTTAAACTTGCACAATGGGTCCACCATCTCAACATCCTATGGCGGTGAGTTCTACAGCCTCAGTGCCCTTACAGTAAAGAATCCCAGCTATGATGCTGGTGAAATGTTCTGTTCTCTAGGCATAAAGCAAAGGTCTCAAACATGCGTCCCCTGTAGCTGTAATCTGCAGCCCTTAGTCTTCTTTTTGGTTCTCAGAAGAACTGGGGAGAAAAGAACCCTTGACCCAGTTCTAATGTTTTCTGATTTTGTAGACTGCAGACCTATTTCCTACAAACTCAGGGCAGTTTGACTGTAGATACTTTTCTCTCCGCTCTCTTCGCCTGCCCTGGGCGCCCTGCTGTGCCATATGTGCGTCTGGAGCAGGGGAAGGGAGCAGTGAGGTAAGTACTGGATGGGGGTCACCTGTAGGGGACATTATACTATATGGGATATATGAGAGATTGTTACACCAAGGTCAACAAAAGTAAATATTCAGTTTACACGACCATTTGTGTGCTGTTGTTACTTGTTGTCTCATTCACACGTCTGCATCCGTCCATGCCATTCAAGGACAGCACCCCACCCATTTGCGGGTGGTGTGTTGTCCATGCTTGATGTTCTTTTAATGTCTGTATTTTTGTTTCATTTTCTATATTTTGTATGTCTCTGGGCTTGTGAAAAACGGGTGACACATGGATATCATCTTTTTTTTTTTCTTCTCATGTACATCCATTCTCATGACTAGAATAAGAATTTTCAATATCCTGGCCTGAAAGGGCCCACTTTGGCAGCTTTGATATCTCAGTGCATTACTTAAAAGGAATCTGGTTGCGTTCCATTCACTTGATACAGTTGCCAAAACAAATCACATGAAAATCTTGCAAATGTGCTGCCAAGTCACAGCCTTATCTTCCGAAAGATATTAAAAAATAATGTTCTTTAACATTGGCTGGAATGACGAACCACAATGAATGGAAGCAGGTAGAAAGCTCTCTAGCTGCATTAAAAGTCATTTGGGATATGTTTAATGTCAACAGGTTTAGATACCAAGGCTAAAATAAATGCCAAAACCAAAACAATACCAACTCTTTCATCTCAGTGTGTGTTTAATACCTTTGAAAATGGACATTTAGTTTGTTACAATTTTAAGGCATTCATATACATTGCAAGAATCCAATACCTCCCTTGGTTGTCAAAGTATTCTGATAACATAAACTACTGTTTTCATTGTCATGGAAAATCAAAGATTTCATGGAGTAGTCACAAATTTGGAATGTCTTACTCATAAAATATCATAATAGCCCTTGGTCAAAGAACTCTAAGACCGGTCTATAAACATATTGGTAAAAAATAGAACTTTTAAATAAATAAGTATAAAAAAATAAATATATATTCATAGATATATGCATATTAAGTCCTCATGTTGAAAACTGCATTTTTGTCAACACAGACAAGTCAATAGGGAAGTAATAAACTGCAAGTTCATCTTGGTTGACATTTACAATCTGATGTGAGTGGGTACGTTGGCACATCCTATACTCAGATAAGTTCTTCAGAATCAGGAGGTGTCTTCAATACCAATCAGATGGTCCAGTTCTCTTTCTACATTACCATGTAAAACCATAGTCAAACCACTTGAATCTTGGCTCTCTGCTTTATCCACCGGTTACATTAACCTCTTCCAAAATGGTCATCAGTATTCTTTGGTCATAGTCACCGGCGGCATGAGAGACTGTAGTCCTGTCACAGAACTCTTTCTTCACTTTTCCTCAAGAAAAAGCTGTTTTGGTATAGCAAGCGACCAGACTTTGTCTAAATCCTCAACTATATCCCATTACTTCCTTATATAGTTCAGGCACTTTTTCTGGATCCACAGGTCTGGGCAGAAAATGTGTAAATTTTTGATGTCTCTTAGCCCTCGCGCCATCTCTTGGCGTACCGTCTTTATTAAGTGCTACAAAGTATCGCCTCCCAGAGTCCCCATGTTTATATAAGTTTGATGAGTAGGTATTATACCAGTTTTCCTCAAACTGTTCTCTGAAAATGCACTCAGAAGTCAACTTTTCCTGTAAAAAAGAGAAAAGTAAAAACATATATTAGTATAATATTGATGTTGTTTTAGAACTGTGTGTTATATACATTCCATATTTTAGCTATGCAAGTATCATTATACTTCAGCCACACAATTTGTGTTACTTATGTCGTATGATGCTACAATTCTAAAGGGAATGCGGAATCGGGAGTGGCAACAGGTCCTCTTTAAATAATGTATCACCTTGGTGATGGTACTACACCACAATAAATGAAAAATCAAAATAATGATTCTATCATTCTATGTTCTATCATTCTTTGTGTATATGTGTACTGGAGGATATGGAAATTCATTTATGATTGATTGATACTAAATGGAAAGATAACACAATATTAAACCACAACAAAAATAACAAAAGGAAATGGATATATTGTATTCCTAAATGCCAAGTACTAAATAAATCAAACTTACCGATCCAAAGAGCTCTCCTTTATCATTCATTCCAAGGTACAGACCACTGTCCACCCCTCTTATGCTGACTAGGCCAATGGCCACACTGATGAACTCAAGAATGCCTGTAAAAAAAAAAAATTGTGATTTAAAGGATATGTTTGGGATTTGTATCAATAAAGTTGTCCATACAAACAGAAACTTTATGAAAGGGGTTTTCAGGACTTACACTACCGTTCAAAAGTTTGGGGTCACCCAGACAATTTTGTGTTTTCCATGAAAACTCACACTTTTATTTATCAAATGAGTTGCAAAATGAATAGAAAATATAGTCAAGACATTGACAAAGTTAGAAATAATGATTTTTATTTGAGATAATAATTTTCTCCTTCAAACTTTGCTTTCATCAAAGAATGCTCCATTTGCAGCAATTACAGCACTGCAGACCTTTGGCATTCTAGCTGTTAATTTGCTGAGGTAATCTGGAGAAATTTCACCCCATGCTTCCAGAAGCCCCTCCCACAAGTTGGATTGGCTTGATGGGCACTTTTTGAGTACCATATGGTCAAGCTGCTCCCACAACAGCTCAATGGGGCTGAGATCTGGTGACTGTGCTGGCCACTCCATTACAGATAGAATACCAGCTGCCTGCTTCTTCCCTAAATAGTTCTTGCATAATTTGGAGGTGTGCTTTGGGTCATTGTCCTGTTGTAGGATGAAACTGGCTCCAATCAAGCGCTGTCCACAGGGTATGGCATGGCGCTGCAAAATGGAGTGATAGCCTTCCTTATTCAAAATTCCTTTTACCTTGTACAAATCTCCCACTTTACCAGCACCAAAGGAACCCCAGACCATCACATTACCTCCACCATGCTTGACAGATGGCGTCAGGCACTCTTCCAGCATCTTTTCAGTTGTTCTGCGTCTCACAAATGTTCTTCTGTGTGATCCAAACACCTCAAACTTCGATTTGTCCGTCCATAACACTTTTTTCCAATCTTCCTCTGTCCTATGTCTGTGTTCTTTTGCCCATATTAATCTTTTCCTTTTATTAGCCAGTCTCAGATATGGCTTTTTCTTGGCCACTCTGACCTGAAGGTCAGCATTCCTCTTCACTGTAGACGTTGACACTGGCGTTTTGCGGGTACTATTTAATGAAGCTGCCAGTTGAGGACCTGTGAGGCGTCGATTTCTCAAGCTAGAGACTCTAATGTACTTGTTTTGTTGCTCAGTTGTGCAGTGGGGCCTCCCACTTCTCTTTCTACTCTGGTTAGAGCCTGTTTGTGCTGTCCTCTGAAGGGAGTAGTACTCACCGTTGTAGGAAATCTTCAGTTTCTTGGCAATTTCTCGCATGGAATAGCCTTCATTTCTAAAAACAAGAATAGACTGTCGAGTTTCACATGAAAGTTCTCTTTTTCTGGCCATTTTGAGAGTTTAATTGAACCAACAAATGTAATGCTCCAGATTCTCAACTAGCTCAAAGGAAGGTCAGTTTTATAGCTTCTCTAACCAGCAAAACTGTTTTTAACTGTGCTAACATACTTGCACAAGGGTTTTCTAAACATCCATTAGCCTTCTTACACAGTTAGCAAACACAATGTACCATTAGAACACTGGAGTGATGGTTGCTGGAAATGGGCCTTTATACACCTATGTAGATATTGTATTAAAAACCAGACGTTTGCAGCTAGAATAGTCATTTACCACATTAACAATGTATAGAGTGTATTTCTGATTCATTTAATGTTATCTTCATTGAAAAAAACTGTGCTTTTCTTTCAAAAATAAGGAAATTTCTAAGTGACCCTAAACTTTTGAACGGCAGTGTACATACTGATGACCTACTCTGAGGATAGGTTATCAATATCTGATCAGTGGGGGTTCGACACTTGGGGACTCCCATAGATCAGCTGCTCAGGTGAGGACCACTTACTCTTCTGGTATATTCGTCATGCGGCTTGTTTGCAGCTCAGTCCTATTCAAGTGAATGGAGCTGAGCTGCAATACCAAGCACAGCCCCTACACAATATATGGCACTGTGCTTGGTACTACAGCTCCCCACTAATCCTAAGCATAGGTCATCAATATGTAAGTCCGGGAAAACCCTAAGGCCCCACATTGGGGAAAAGCTGCTTTTTTGTTGCAGATTTTGCGGCATTTTTGAGCCAAACCCAGGAGCACCTACAAAAGGAATATAGAAAAAAGAAGCTAAAAAAAAGAAGTGGAAAAAAAGCTGTAAAAACGCATTGCATTTTTTTTTTCTGCTGCATTGCCGACTTAGCACCATATTTTAGAAATGTCACACATTTACAGAATACAGCATCCATTATGGAAGTGTATTCTATGTGTAAAGTCTATACTGTTGTGTATATGTTTTCTTAATGGAATACTATTCTAGTAAATATATTGCATAAAATGTTGCTATCTAGTCAGGCCCCTTTGCATGAATGATGGTTAGGTTACCATGCGATTATATAATTGGTCCAATTTACTGTATGCAATGGTGTATATAAATAATCAGAAAAACATCCACAAATTAGCACCTCTGAAGTACAAAATATACATAGATGTCATGAAAATCTACTGGCAGGAGTGACCTATGCACACAGTATCTGATATGTATATATCGTCTTTGTGTATAATCTGTGATTTTGACTTTTTTTTCTTCAAAAAGTTCTTAGAGAATGGCCTAGTTTCCAATGGAGGATGATGGTGGTATTTAGTCTTTTTTATGTTATCTTTTTCAAAGCAGGTCTTAAAAAAAAAAATAACAATAAGCAGGTGAGTCAACCAGGCGAGAGACCACATCTGAGGAGGTTCAGAGGAGAATAGGGGCAACATAAAGGAGAGCCATATAAAAGAACAACACATGTTTGATCTCTATCTACTACTCCTGGTTATTAGCTGCGGAATATCCCTGTTCACAGACCGTACAACACTTTTCTTGCTTCTCATAGCTGAACCTGCCCAAAGTGACAACCTGGCACCACCATTCATTTATAAATGAACTTCACCTTCAGGATTTTTATAGGCTGGAAGATTAATTAACCCTTCAGTCGACAACGGCTTCTATTTGATGTCAGGCATCAAAAGAGTTAAGAATAATTGATATTTATTGTCTTGGCTATGGGAAAGTGACGGAAAACATTTTAATCAGTTATACAGCAGCTAAATCAATACAAGGGGGGGAAAAAGCCTATCAACAATAGTTAGTTTGTTCAGATAAAAAGAACATTGAATAAATACCCTGATCATTATTCACTCTTCCTGTCAGATAAGCACAATGGCCATAGACATAAAGATATTCTGTATGATACGACCAATACAAACCACTGTGTCTGTTGTACCAGAACAATCCATTGATTTTTCAGTAAATGTATTAAAATATTTTAATATTCATATTGACTTTTCATTATAATGATGATTGTATTTAGTAATATATGGATAATAATTCATAATAGAGGTATGTGTATATTATATATAATTTACATCATTATTTAGAAGATGCTGTATGTGTAGTGTGACTATTGTGTCTATAGCTAGCTATAGGATGAGATGCCTCTAGACAGTAATGAACATCTATATGCAGTAGCCTGCAGTTCATGGGTGTAAGGTGGACCTGGATGAACACTGTACTAAGAATTACATATTGCTATACACTGCATGTTGGTTATTATATTACATAATGTATATTTCACAGTATACAGTAGTGTCTGCCTACTGATGGGAGTGCAATCATACTATGCATTCAGGTAGGCGTACAATCCTGAAGTGTAAGGGAATAATAACACTGCAAAAAGGTATGCATACAGTTCTGAAGTGTAGTACACTGTGCAGGTAGGCAGGTGTGCAATCCTAAATTATAATATACACTGAAAGCAGGTAGGTGTGCAATATTAGCATGTAGCATGTATTGCATACAGGAAAGTATGCAATCCTGGCATACAGGATACACAGCATTCAGATACATATGCAATACTGAATTTTTAGCACTGCATAAAGGTGTGCAATTCAGAAGTGGATTTCACAATGTCTGCAGGCAGATGTACAATCCTGAAGTGTAGTATACAGGTGGGTGTGCAATATTAAAGTGTATTATACACTATAAACAGGTAGGTGTGCATATCTGAAGCATAGTATACAAGTGGGTGTGCAATCTTAAAGTGTAGTATACTGGTAAGTGTGCAGTCATATGTTGTATTCTCCACTGCAGGTGTGTAATAATAAAGTGTATTCAACACTGCACACAGGTAGGTGTGCAACTGTAAAGTGTAGTATACTGGTAGGTGTACAATAATAAAGTATATTCTACACTGCATGCAGGTAGATGTGCAACTGTAAAGTGTTGTATACTGGTATGTGTGCAATAATAAAGTATATTCTACACTGCATGCAGGTAGATGTGAAACTGTAAAGTGTTGTATACAGGTATGTGTGCAATAATAAAGTATATTCTACACTGCATGAAGGTAGGTGTGCAACTGTAAAGTGTAGTATACTGGTAGGTGTGCAATAATAAAGTGTATTCTACACTGCATGTAGGTAGATGTGCAACTGTAAAGTGTTGTATACAGGTATGTGTGCAATAATAAAGTGTATTCTACACTGCACGCAGGTAGATGTGCAACTGTAAAGTGTTGTATACTGGTAGGTGCGCAATAATGAAGTGTATTCTACACTGCATGCAGGTAGATGTGCAACTGTAAAGTGTTGTATACAGGTATGTGTGCAATAATAAAGTGTATTCTACACTGCACACAGGTAGATGTGCAACTGTAAAGTGTTGTATACAGGTATGTGTGCAATAATAAAGTGTATTCTACACTGCACATAGGTAGATGTGCAACTGTAAAGTGTTGTATACTGGTAGGTGTGCAATAATGAAGTGTATTCTACACTGCATGCAGGTAGATGTGCAACTGTAAAGTGTAGTATACTGGTAGGTGTGCAATAATAAAGTGTATTCTACACTGCATGCAGGTAGGTGTGCAATCCTGCGAAGTAGTATACGGATGTAACCAGATGTGCAGTAAAATAAGTGTCATAGATATAACATACAGCGTAACATTAGATTATGGAATTGGCATATTATTTGCATCTAGTCTCAGCAGTGGCACGCACTGGATACGTACCAAATCGGCTGTGGTCTTGCCTGGTTCCCTGCACGATGCCATCTGGAAGGATCTGTAGGTGGAAGCCAGTCCTGCAGTAGAGCTGACGGCGGCGCAGGATGCCCTGGAGATGCGCCAGGTCTGATGGGGCGCTGCGGGACAGGCGCTCAGATTGCCCCAGGGGATCATTATACAACAAGGGGCTATCCCTGACAGGGGGAGGCAGCAAGAAGTGAGACCCTACTTGTCCCAGGGTGTCCAGCCCGGCCAGATAGTTGACCACCTCGGGCAGTGGAGCCATGTGTGATGGGGCTGATGGTGAGTTCTGGATTAGTGACAGTCTGGAGAAGCTGAGCTAGCACCTGGTGTTCTTGTCCAGAAGACGTGATGCCGGCCAGTGAGCTTCAGACCCTTTGCACTCACTTTGTATGGTTGCCCTGATGACATATGGTAATGAAGCTGAGTCTGAAGGCTGATTCTTCACACCTCTCTTCACAATGTGAAAAGTGTCGCCTTCCCAATGCAGGCCCATTCACATGAAACGTTAATCACAGCCATGATCACTATAATCCACATTACCCTGCAAGTTTTCCAGACTGAACCCAAAGAACATGTTAGGGCTTGGTGGAAGAAGATGATGACTAGACACCTCTGGGATGGAGTCAGTACAGGAGAAACAGTGGCTGAGGTCCTCAGCAGAGATCCTAGAGGAGAAGCTGCTGGAGAGAGCTGTGATCTGGATGCAGGAGGTCCTCCTTATGCACAGTCTAAACAGGTGTAAGCAAAGGTAGAGGTGGGGGCGTGTTCTTAGGCTCAGACCTTCCCAGACTACACATACAGTGGGGTGAGCCAGCAAAACATAGCACACATGCCTCAATACACCATACACTACATATATTCACCTACACACTAGATACATTCACCTACACACATACTCTAGAGAAGAGTCAGCAATACACAGTACACATTGCTCAGTACAGCGTAGACTACATACATTCACCTACATGTTACAAACATTCATATACACACCTATACATAGAAAACAGTCTGCAACACATAACATACATGCCTCAATACACCATCCACTACATACATTCACCTACACACACATATACATAGGAAACAGCCAGCACCACATTGCAGACATGCCTCAATATGGCATATTCTACATACATTCACCTACACACACACATATACATAAGAAACAGCCAGCACCACATTGCAGACATGCCTCAATATGGCATATTCCACATACATTCACCTACACACACATATACATAAGGAATAGTCAGCAACACATTGCACAAATTCCTCAGTACAGCACGCACTACATACTGTACATTCACCTACACACACTGTGCAAGCTACAGCACACCCAGAGATCAATGCACATACATTTCATATAATTCCTATGTCAGGTACTGATCTGTGACTGGTGAATGGTTAATAGTATAAAGGATAACATGTACTATAACCAATCTGCACTATATTAACTATTGCAAACTTATGTTACCCATAATATAAACAATATAGCAAAGTATACGTGAATTGCAGGGTTTCATTCAATGATATGATGGAGAAGGGTTTTAATAAATCTGGATAAAATGAAATGGATCAATGCTGTTGCACATACAAATGTGAGCATGAATATAGAATACAGTACATTGCATGATGTGACTATGACAGGTATACATTGTTGTACACAAACATATGTTACCCATAATATAAATAATATAGCAAAGTATACGTGAATTGCAGGGTTTCATTCAATGATATGATGGAGAAGGGTTTTAATAAATCTGGATGAAATGAAATGGATCAATACTGTTGCACATACAAATGTGAGCATGCATATAGAATACAGTACATTGTATGATGTGACTATGACAGGTATACATTGTTGTACACAAACATATGTTTCCAATGTAAAGAAATGGCATATTGCTCTTGCATGCATCACATCTCTTCTAGAAGAAAAGGAAATGTTAGAACTATACTGTAGGTAGGTAAAATGTGCTGTAGTTTTATTAGTTTTGTGCAGGTTATCAATATCAGTGTTTTACTCTGTTTTGATACATGTCCTCCACACTGCTATGATATCTGAGATTATTATGTATTACTATGTATCAATGTCAGGTCTCTGCCTGCTATATGCCATTTATAATACAGCACCCCCTATAGAAACACTCCAGGCTCCCTGAAGAAGCACAGTGAAACGTGTCAGAGTGTGAGGTGGCGGTCACAACCATGGGCTGACAGCTTTAAGCTTTGCTGGGTCTGTATATTCTTAATAGTATGTAATTGTTTATATATAGTTCAATAACCTTGGTTTATTATATTTGAATCCATGGTCTTCTTTGATACATTTTTATACTTTGTGTGTCAACTGTCCATGTCTTGTGTATGATTTTATTGATATTTTTTATATTATAATAAAGTTTAATTGTATATTATGAATTTTGGTATATGTATTGGTCATGTAGGTAGTATATACATATATATATATATCTATATATAGATCTATCTATCTATCTATCTATCTATCTATCCTGTATATCATACAGGGTGGTCAAAGCATATGCTTTTACATGCCTGATAAAGGCAGGTATTCCTGCCAATATGTCACATGATATGCACTTTGTCATGTACCTGCTTGGATCCAGTAAAGAAAAGCCATTTTTTCCACCTGCTGCAAGCCTCTGTGGTGCTCTGACTTCCTCTACAATATTTAGATTTTGGATCTGCGTGGCCACAGACCTCAGAAACTACATTCAATTCCATTTATCTAACCACTGCCAGTCAATGACATTTTTTTTTTATATTATACCAATTTTATAATCTCTCCATGTCAGTATGGTAATAAATGTTGAACTACATGCTCCAGCATGCCATCTCAGTTTATTGCCTTCAAGCTGGCATATCTATCTGTCCACAGAGCCACCCAGAACCACTCTGTGTAATGCTAGATCAGGGAGATCTTATAGACTTTCATTTCGGTGCAGTATGAAGTGCTGGGAGTAATTCATTGGAAGATGTTTAAGAGCAGGTAACGTTACACCTTCCCATCCTTTCAATGCTCAGTACTGCACCTGAACTATAAAGCAGCTCCTTTAAAGCGGCAATTCCCATGCTGAGGCTGGGCCAGCCAGCTACAAAGCTGTAAACAGATAAACCGCCCCTCGAAAAGAAAAAAAAAGTTTTGGGTTGTCAATGAAATAGCTGTAACAGGTATATGTTACACTATTTACCTTGCAAATGACAGGATTCTGTCATGTGGAGGGATCTGCCATACAGTATAGCTGTGATCTGAAGGCACATCTGTGTAAACATTATCACATCAGTGTAAAACACCGGCCAATGAGTTTGTGCTTTGAACAAAATCTGCTTAATTGCTCTGTTAATTCAAAGCCCCTCACATCAAAGATCCTGCCAGTGAATAGGCAGCAATAGATTGGTAGCACTTTATAACTCACACCAGGGAATTTTTATTGATATTGCTCCAAATAAAAAAAATAAGTCTTAACACCACTTCAATAAACTACTGGATTACTTATGGCCATTGAGAGCACCAACAATTAGAGGGAGGGGGGATCTTCTAAAGATGGATATATAGTAAGACAATGAACATTTACTGGCCATGGTGGAATTGTTTCTGAAGGTTTATCATATTTTCTGGCACTACTTAGCACTTAATCATGCAAGATGTTACAGCAATTTTAATGTATTTTAATGCATTTTGTGATTAGGTTGTTAAAGGGAGTCTGTCACCAGAACAGTCCCTATTGAATTATAAGCACAGTGAGATAGCCAGGTTCACGTGAGTACAATCTGCAAGGACAGGTGGTTTAGTGTCCCAAATATGGTAATGCTGTCCGCAGCCGGGATAAAATTTTTTTTTTTATATCTACCCAGAGTAGTGCTCTTGGCTTCAGTGAGCATGCGCCGAACCTCTGGTGTGTGCGCATTGAAGCCCAGGCATCTAATGAGACTCATTGGACCAGAGACCTAGCTTGAACTACTGGGCCCCAGTGCAAAATCTGTAATGGGGCCCCTACCTACCCGTGTGCCTTTTGGAATAGTGGCATATTTTATGTAGCAGAAGGACCTTTGGGCCCCCCTTACGGTCCAGGGCCTGGTAGCAACTGCTACTGCCGCACCCTCTATAGCTACGTCTCTGTAGCACTGTAGCTGTTCACATTTAAAAAAAAAAAAAAAACCTCTATACCTAGATATGAGTCTCATCAGACACATCTCTAGTGCTCCTGGCCCGGCTTAGCTATTCACTGAATCTGGGGATGTACAGCCAAGGAGATGACATCATCACTGATTGGAGTGCGGGTAAGAAAACTGGTAAGATATTGCTTAGTTTCTTACTTTTATTTACTAGTAGGTACTTTAATGAATCGAACAACCCCTTCAAATTAACCAAAGAGAAGAGCAGCTACATTGGTTATCTTTTTCTCTTGAGCATCATTACATGGGCTTATCTTAAATGACGCCATGTAATACTGCAATTGTCCATGTGGTGGCATGTCAGGAGGTTGAAAACTTAGGCATTATATCAGGTTCACTACAGACAGCATGCATGTCCTATTTTGGTCTGTGATTCAGTGAAATCTGTATGTTGTGCATTATTTAAGGTACCAAAACAAAACAAATTATAACAATTTATTTTTAAAAATTTGGTTGATCCGTTTTTCACTAATGTGCAAAATGGATAAGCTATGTAGAAAAAAAAAATCCAAGAACACAATAGGTGCTAGTGCTGTGTTAAAGCCTTACGTACATCACAGTGACGATTTTTGACAGCCTTTAATGTCTGTTTTTGAAGCCGGTTTTGCATCTGGTCCATTCTGATTTACTGTTTTTGATGGTTAAGCCTCAGTTTTTAGCTGTCAGTGAAAAAAATGGTTAAACAAAAAGGATGAATTTCATTGATCTATCTTTTTTGATCCAACCCACTGATCTATTTTTAGTGGACGGTAATCCGTTTTACATCCATTAAAGGATCTATTGATTTCTATTGGGTCCATTTGGCCATGAAAATGAACAAAGATAGAGCATGTCCCTGGGGTGTTAACAGTAGGACACCCTATAATCAAGGGGATGGGCTCCATGGGGACACCAAGTATTTACAAAAACAGACATGTCAGGACGGGTCCTCTTTAATTTTAATAAGCAAATGCCATAAAGTATGTCTGAGATTTTCAGCACCAATAATTTACATGTTAGACCAGGCATACAAAGAAAAAAATTGTAGATGAGATGTTTTTATTATTTTGTGACCATGCTGCATAGTCCGATAAGACCTGCTGTTTGCTGACCTGCATTTTTCAGCTATTCAATCATTCCCCCATTTCTACTGGATGAGATACAAAAGTATAACCTGGTGCCCTGTATGACAGATATCACTGGTGACAATCGGTATCTAGGGACAAACTGTATCCTAAAGTAGAACATTTAAATAGGAAATTGTAAAGATATGTATCTGATAACAAGGTATGTGTACCAACAACATAGAGAAAATCCCCCAAAAGAAATACGTACACTTAAAAACTAACTTTTATTAATATCCACTAAAAGTATATAAATCTAAATATAAAAGAAAGCACCTGATAAGGAGATGCCATACTATAATGGGATCATATAAAGGGTAAAGGTAGCTTACCTCAAAATAGGAGGATAGTGTGGTGATACCTGTAACACCCCTCAGTTATAAATTGCAATACCCAATATTTAGATATCAATTCACTGAAGGGGAAAAGTAAAGGATAAATCAACTGAAGTATAACACACACACACATACACACCAACTGGCTAGAGGTCAGTAAAAGACCGACCAAATTGTCTGACTAGCCACTACCTAGGGAGCTTACATTAAATTCCCACAATTGACTGCCTAATACCACAAACAAACACCATAGACGATACAAAAAGGAGTATTTGCCCTAACTCCCAGCCTGCCTGACGCACGTTTCTGCTGAACTACACCAGCTCATCAGAGGCACATGCATAAGGGCAAAGCAGAATACACCATAAATGTGTGCAAACTGCCTGTATAAGTTAGAGCGCCTAGTATAACCGCCCGGCTGGCCGTGATGAATGACCGCGAGTGCCGGCTCACACAGCCTAGCTTGATATCTGCTAAGTCACACCCCCTAGCAGTCCGTGTCATCAGAAGTGCGCCCAATCACAGAGCGCCAACACCCAGAAGCTCCGGACAGTGATGTAAGCAAGGAACGCCTATACAGGGCGTTCCTTAAGGTCTAAGAAGATGCACATATGCATCCATGGTAACACCCGGACCCTAACGTCGCGGTATAGCTTACGATCGGGCTTTAGAGATATAAAACACCATGAGAGGTGGCCAAGTAACACCCACCGAAAACAGAAGATAACAATCACATAAAGAACACATACAGAGTACTCAAACTGTAAACCACCCCATAGGGATCTCAGAATTGCGGGCACAAAAAGAAGTCAACGTACTTCAGCAAAAACGAAGTTGACAACAAGGATAAGGCTCACAAAAAAAAAAAAAATGTAACACCTCCTGCCTACTCCATTCCATACAGTAGGATTTGATCACTCGCGGTCATTCATCACGGCCAGCCGGGCGGTTATACTAGGCGTTCTAAATTATACAGGCAGTTTGCACACATTTATGGTGTATTCTGCTTTGCCCTTATGCATGTGCCTCTGATGAGCTGGTGTAGTTCAGCAGAAACGCGCGTCAGGCAGGCTGGGAGTTAGGGCAAATACTCCTTTTTGTATCGTCTATGGTGTTTGTTTGTGGTATTAGGCAGTCAATTGTGGGAGTGTAATATAAGCTCCCTAGGTAGTGGCTAGTCAGACAATTTGGTCGGTCTTTTACTGACCTCTAGCCAGTTGGTGTGTATGTGTGTGTGTGTTATACTTCAGTTGATTTATCCTTTACTTTTCCCCTTCAGTGAATTGATATCTAAATATTGGGAATTGCAATTTATAACTGAGGGGTGTTACAGGTATCACCACACTATCCTCCTATTTTGAGGTAGGCTACCTTTACCCTTTATATGACCCCATTATAGTATGGCATCTCCTTATCAGGTGCTTTCTTTTATATTTAGATTTATATACTTTTAGTGGATATTAATAAAAGTTAGTTTTTAAGTGTACTTATTTCTTTATTGGGGATTTTCTCTAAATAGGAAATTGTGTAGGCATTTGTACAGATTTGTTGCCGGGAGCCTCTGTTTTCAGAAATATAAAGGCAATGACATTGAGCAGAATACATTCTGCTTACTTGGTGCTGACTGCGAGTATTATTCAGCAACAGCGGACTTTCTAAGAATGGCAGAAGTAAGCTTGCATGACTAGAGAGTGTACTGGCACTTTTCCCTCTCCAGAGAATCTCATAGATCATGATGTCACCTAAGTTGTCGCCTTACATCAACATTCCTCAAGGCAATAGATTTCATGGTGAAGATTTGCTAAAGTGCTTACAACCTTTTGTCAGGTTTTAGTCTACAGTCCAGAGATCCACTCATTTATAAAGTCAGCTTTTAGTCATTGGAATTCAGGCAGCATTAGTCACTTTCTTAGTTATGTTGGAGTGAGAGATTCAGAAAGTCCTTAAAATGCCCCCAGGACCCTTCTATTCTATCACAGTGACAACCAGTTCGTCATAGAAACATTTTTCTTTATTTACATTTTATACATCAGAATTATTTTTATAACTTTTTTTTTTTTTTTTTAGCATAGTTGTGTATATTACTCAAAATGGCCCATGCAACTTAAAATCTCTGGAGCAGAAGAGTCACATCAGCAGAATGTTATCTGAAGAGAATCTATGGTCATGATACTTGTCTAGAATACTCAGTATACATATGCTCTGTTCACTTAAAGCGGTTTTCCCATGAACATAACCATATTTAAATCTGTAGACAATCAAAAATTAAACATGTTATTAAATACAAGTAATTCAAAATTTTGCAGAGTTGTAAAGATTTTTTTTCTAATCATCTCATTGGTGACAGTCAGTATCATGAATGGTTTCCAGAGAAAAACCAAAGAAGATCAAAAAGAAGGTTCTTTCTGATGACAAATAGGAGGAGGAGTAGCGCACAATTCTACTTGCGTCAACCTTCATGAATTATAGTGCTAGGATTGGAGTTATTTTAAAGGGTTTCTGCCACAAAAAATATTTATCCTCTATCCAATGGACAGAGGATATGTTGCTGAATGATAGGGGTCTGACTGAGACCATTGGCAAAGTAAAGTGAATGAACAAAAGAGAAACCTAAATCACATCAAAATTTTGTGTGACCACCCTTTGCCTTTATAACAGCATCAGTTCTTTTAGGTACACTTGCCCACTGTTTTTTAAGGAACTCGGCAAGGAGATTGTTCCAAACATCTTGGAGAACTAACCACAAATCTTCTGTAGATGTAGGCTTGCTCAAATCCTTCTATTTTTTTGTGTAATCCCAGGCAGACTTGATGACATTGAGATCACTGCTCTGTGGGGGCCATATCATCACTTCTAGGACACCACCTCCAAAGTGCAAGGGTCACACCAAATATTGATGGGATTTAGATTTCTGTTTCGTTTATTCACTTTGCCTTTTGTTCATTGACAAAAATATACTATTGACACTTCCATTTCTGAAAGAATTCTTACTTTCCAGCAATTTTTCCAAACCTAAAACTTTTGCACCCTACTGTATGTTATTTTGACACTAGAACTTCCCTGTGTAGTTTAGACTTCTATCCAATAGGTTATATTTATCTTGAATCAAACATAGCTGGCTCGGTGACCCTACTGTGGTCTTCAAGTCTTTCTCTACTCTTGGTAACCATATGAGTTACCATCCACTGTTTATGGTCTTCAGGCTTAGTAACATTCATGGTTTATATGTCAACAGCAAATGTTCTGGCTGTCCTGTGTCTTATTTTCCTTCAGGTCTTTCAAGAATAAATTTCTTTTGCAATGGCCAGATCTTCTCATAATATGTCCGAAATAGTCTGTCCATTATGTAGTATGTCCAAGGGTCTACATGTTTGTTTACCTGCTGTCTTAGGTGTTCCTAATCCCTTAATGACCACGGTATTGGGGCTTTAACAACCAGGCACAGTTTAGTGACATTTAGTACATGCTGGGCTTACAAATGTAAGGTGATATATTGATGTGATTTAGATTTCTCTTTTGTTCATTCACTTAATTTTGTTAATTGATAAAACTAAACTATTAAGACTGAACTACTGTTGTTTCCACCGCCTACTAGCCAACCTGACCACATGTAAGATTTAAGAATATTGTCTACATGCCTAAATTGATAGGGAACAGTTCCAGAAACACAAGAAGTTGGAGTAGAAATACAAGTTGGTGCTCATGGGTGGATCTGGTGTCTTAAGCAGACAGGATCATTGATGTGCCGTCTCTGTTTGGACACAAAGCCATATTAGCTCAATGTCTGGGGATCAGGATGGGTCTGCTTGATTGAACACTTTGTTTGGGCAATTCTACTTTTGGACAGGCACAGTCTCTCAGAATTAGGAACTGTAAGGCTGTGTTCAGATGTCAGAAGATGAAAAGGAATTTGATGTAGACATCTGCCTTGCATTCCTCTTCATTTTTCACCCCCTGGCTGCCTGAGCGTTGGCATTCTTTCTTGCCAGATAAATGGGGAATCTTGAGCCACGGACCCTAGCAAGATCGAGCAGTGCGCTTATTTTTTCATCATCCTGCTGCAATTTCTGCCTCCCGTAGATAACAATACAGAACATGTAACACTGGTAAATAATAGTACAGCACATATACAGGTAGATAACAGTACAAAAGTCTTTAGTACATGCGGCATAGGTAAATAACAGTACAGTTGCCCATGGTAAGTACGGGGCCCAATACATATTTTATCCCGGAGTCTCATGTTCTGCCCATGGGCAGGGCCGGCGTTAGGGGGGGGGGCAAACTGGGCAATTGCCCAGGGCCCCGTCCCCAAAGGGGCCCCCGGGATCCAGAACCTGATGACTCCGGATCCCGGAGTCAGGCCCGGCCAAAGCAATAACAGAAAGGGACCGCAGGGCCCCTTTCCGAGGTGAGTAAAAATAACAAACATTTTTACTCACCTGTCCTTGCGTCCGACGTCATCGTCTGGCGTTCCGGACATCACTGCTGAGGTGCTGAGGCCTGGCCTCAGCGGTCACGTGGGGCGTGCTGACAGCGTGCCTCACGTAATCGCTGAGGCCCAATCACAGGCCTCAGAGGTGACGTCCACAACGCGTGACGTCAGCCGCAGAGAAGAAGAAGCGGTTGCCGGCGGGGATAGCGGAGCAGCGCGAGGAGGCCCAGCAGAGGTAAGAACAAGGTGAGTATAACTGTTTGTTATTTTACCTTACTTACCCCGGGCCTTCGATTATTATACTCTGGGGTCTGAAGAGACCCCAGAATATAATATAATAATAGCACTGTAGGGCCCCTGTGGAGCATTATGCTGGGGGCCCCCTCTGAATAGCATATTATACTGGGGGGCCCCCTCTGGATAGCATATTATACTGTGTGGGGCCACTGTGGAGTATTATACTGGGGAAGGGGCCCCTCTGGATAGCATGTTATATTCTGTGGGGCCTCTGTGGAAAATTATAATGTGTGGGGGGGGGGCTCTGGAGATAATGTTATATTCTTTGGGGCCACTTTGGAGCATTATGCTCTCCATAGGGGCCCCCCAGTATAATGTTCCAAAGTGGCCCCACAGAATATAACATGCTCTCCAGAGCCCCCCCACTTTATAATACTCCATAGAGACCCCGCAGAATATAACATGTTCTCCAGAGGGCCCCCTCCCCAGTATAATGCTCCACAGTGGCCCCACACAGTATAATATGCTCTCTAGAGCCCCCCCCAGTATAATGCTCCACTGTGGCCCCACACAGTATAATATGCTCTCCAGAGGGGCCCCCCAGTATATTATACTGTGTGGGGCCACCGTGGAGCAGTATACTGGGAGGGGGGGCTCTGGAGAGCATGTTATACTGTTTTGGGCCACTGTGGAGCATTATACTGGGGGGGGCTCTGGAGAGCATATTATACTGTTTTGGGCCACTGTGAGTATTATACTGGGGAAACCTCTCTGGGCAGTATATTATACTGTGTGGAGGCCATTCTGGAGCATGTTATACGGAGTGGGGTCACTGTGGAGCATTATTCTGGGGGGGGCATCAGCAGAGCATATTATATTGCGTGGCGCCACTGTGGGGCATTATTTGGGGGGGACTAATGAGCATTATACTAGGGGGCCCTCTGGGGAGCATATTATACTGCGTGGGGCCTACTGTGGAACATTATACTGGGGGGACGCTCTGGGGAGCATAATATATTGCGTGGAGCCACTGTGGAGCAAAATACTGGAGGGGGCACTGTGGAGCATTATACTAGCGGGGGCCCTCTGGGGAGCATATTATACTATGGGCCACTGTGGAGCTTTATACTGGGGGAATGGACAGTGTGGGGAGCCTGTTATACTGTGTGGGGCCACTGTGAAGTGTATTATATTGTGTGGGGCTTTTCGGGAGCATATTATACTGTGGGGCCATTGTAGAGCATTATACTGGGGGGGACTGTGGGGAACATATTATACTGTGGGGGACCACTGTGGAGCATTATACTGGGGGAACCCCTCTGGGGAGTATATTATACTGTGTGGAGGTCATTATGGAGCATGTTATACTGTGTTAGGCCACTGTGGAGCATTATACTGGGGTGCATATTATACTGTATGGAGCATATTATATTGTGTGGGGCTGCTGGGGAGCATATTGTACTGTCTGGGGCCACTAAGGGGTAGTATACTGTGTGGGCCACTGTGGAGTATTATACTGTGTGGAGCCTTACAAACCATGTGGGACCACAATGGGGGGCTCAGGGGAGCATTTTATACTGTGTGGGGTCACTGTGGAGCATTATATACCATGTGGGAAAACTGGAGGGCTCAGGAGAGCATTTTATACTGTGCAGCATTATATACCATGTAGAGCATTATACTGTGGGGGGGGGGGGGGCTCACAATTCCTGCTGGCAGCCCTGTGTGCTATGTCTGCATCACAGCTCCCTCACTATAATCTTGCACATATGTGTAGTGCTCCATGGCCATGTCATTCCCCATACAGTAACTGTACATGAACCGGCCATGGAGTTATTGGGGCCTGCACAGTACTATAGGGGCTGACTATACGGGGAACATACTCAGTAACACCAGATAGTCAGCACATATGTAAGACTTCAGTGAAGGAGCCGCGGTGTAGGCTATTAGCAGGAAGCTGTTGGGTGGGGCCCCAGAACAAGTTCCTCTGGTGGGCCTAAGGCCCTTCAGTCCTACACTGTATAATGGAGAACTCTTATATATAAGGGTGGGTTACTATATATAATTGGGAAACTTAAGTATGAGGGGGCTATTATTTATAAGAGGGGAACTATTTATAAGGGGGGTATAATTGTTAAGTGGGCTTATTTATAAAGGGGGCTATTAGTGATAATGGGGGCTATTATTTATAAGGGTAACTATTATTTATGAGAGGGCTATTATTTTTAAGGGAGCAGTATTATTTTTACGGGGTGACTGTTACTGATAAGGGGGGATATTACTGATACAGGGCACTATTTATCATTTATAAGGGAGCTATTATTAATAAAGGTGTAAGATTATTTATAAGCAGGGACTATTATTTATAAGGAGGCGCTATAATAACTGATGACTGGGTGCAAAAATCTAATAGGTGGTACAAAGGTGATCATTTGAATTGCGTGTGGTAAAATAGGGCTTGTTATTACTTTTTTGTTGGCAGAAAGGAAGCGTTATTATAGGGGTTGTCACTGGAAGACGATGGTGTTGTTTGCATATCAGCATTTGGGGCCCCGCTTTTAATTTTTGCCCAGGGCCCCACTTTGTCTAAAACCGGCCCTGCCCATGGGCACAAAAGAACTTCACAGCAGTTTGGCAGTAGTTTCAGCTGCTTCATCAAACATAAGTAATGGCCTTCACTGACAACATTAGGGGTGTTCACCAGAGGAATTTGAAGGTGGTTTTGAAGCTGATTCCATCTCAAAATCAGCTCCAAATTCCATCCAAAATTGTTTGCAATTAGGCGGCAATCATGGTCATTTCTTTTTTCAGGATGCTTAAAAAATAAACTTCCCGTTTGATCTTGCCACAGATTCCATGGCTAATTCAGACGCAGAAATTGCAATGTCATAAACCCAGGAATGTCTATGGGTCTATTCACATGGCTATCTTTATGTGAGTCAAAAAAGGCAAAAGTAGAGCATTTAATTTTTTTTTGATAGCTATGAAAAATGGTCCATCAGAAAACAGACGTGAATAAACATTGAATATTGAAATGTCTTTGTGACAGTCAAAAACACCTCCTTTTCACACCCATCTTTCACGGAGGTGTGAAAAAGTCATTACAATGCACAAAGCACAATTGTATGCCAATAACAGTACAAAGCCTGTCTTGAGTGGGGTCTCCTGCTAACAAGCCACAAATACTACATTTGAAAAGGACCTTTCACCACCTCAACCAACTCCACCTCTTTGTATCCTTTAATAGACTCCACTCTTCTGATTCTGGTGCAGTTGAAATTTTTTCTCTAGCCCCCACTGTTCCCAAGCAATCATTCCTGATAGTCTCAGCACACTTATGCTCTGTACTGTCAGGTAGGTGGTCCCTTTCTTTCTGATCCAGCTTAGGACTGCCCATATGACAGTAAAAAGTATAATTGTGCTGAAACTAATAGCAATGATTGCTCAGTGCTAGTGAACAGTGAGTGCTAGAGGAAAAATTCCAACTGCATCAGAATCAGTGGTGCAGCACCTATTGAATTAGGCAAAGAGTTGGAGTTGGTGAAAGCTCCTCTTTAAGGCACCGCTGATAAAAGGGGGTTGCTTCTACCACCTAACAACCCCAAAAGAAATTTGACAGATATAATAATAAGCCAATGAGGTCTCTCAACATTCGCCAGTATACATTTGAAAACAGATCCCTGATAACTGTCATGGCTCCATTGTAAGTGGAAGACACTAGTGTGAACAGAGCTTTATGTATATTTTGCTTGCTTAGTATTTCACTTTAAAGTGTAATCTAATATCCCCATGTTTTATAGGCAGTTTGTAATATTAAACGTTTTATGCACTTTTTAACTTTTGAGAAGAAGCTTGTAAAATCAATGGAGTAAGAACATAGCGACTCTGTAATCTGTCATCATAATGAAATCTTGGTCCACCATACTGATTTGGTGTAAGTACAGCACATTAGGGAGAAAACATCAGGTTTCTATTATACTCAGCTAAAGACACATGAAAAGATAAAACTTGTGAGGTCCTGAAAGCTCCTGTTTGGCAGTAACAGTGCTGAGTGGTAATTTATGTTGGGCCATTGCAGGTGCAGGACCATCAAACTGAACTGTTGACATGTTTATGAGGCTTGACCTAAATGATTAATACAACCAAAAAAAATCTAAACTTTTAGGAAATTAGCCCATTCAGGCATGAACAGATTCCATGCTATGGTATCAATACGCTTTAAATAACAAATAAAATTTAGAGCTCACATTTGGTAGTGTGAACTACATTACAATCTGGCCCGATCTACTGAGTATGTGGGGTGGGGCACTATGAACTGGCTATAACCATAACTATTTATTGTTCTGAAAGCAAATATTTTGTTCCCAAACCTACTTTAATATACTATCAGGGTTGGTTTTCTTGGTTAGATATACTGTAGAGTAATGTACTGCTAAGCTATCCCAAAATAAAAGCTGGTAGATTGGAAAGGGTATAGTCCGTGATTCAGCTCATGACCAAGTTACAACAGCTTGTGTTTTCAGCTAGTAAGGATGCTCATTGTCCCTGTCAATTGAACACATTTTCCTTACATTGGGTGAATAATCCATCTTGATCCACCTGCAGTAAAAGACCCACTATTTCATAAGATCCCATAATGTTTGTTGCCCTTCCTCTGAGGAACCTAACACAGCTAATATAATGTATAATGTTGTCACTAGATTGTTGCCAAGGTGGATGAGAACTGTGACTTTGATCAGGAACATGTTTCAAGATTTGGAATTTTGGAAGCCAATGTGTAACGTCTCTGCCTGTTCGGGTCTCTGCGCCACCCTCCGCTCGCATGCTGCAGTGAAGGAGGCGTGTTCAGTTTGATTCCATGCGTAGGTTTCTTGTTGCTCAGTCTGAACACTGTCCTAATACCTCCTGTCTGTAATTGAATTTCAGCCACACCCGTCTCTTGCATCTTTGTTTCTCTCTGCTCCTCTAATAGTTAATCTCAGCCTTGCCTGTGTGATTGACAGCCTGTCTACCAATCCAGTCTGGGGCAGGTCCTGTCTTTCTATAAACAAGTTGTTAGCCCTCACATGGTCGCTGGTTATTGCTTCTTCGTACCTGCCTTTACTCTGTGCTGTTTTGTTACCTGTATTCCTATTTCTGATCTCTGGCTTTGTCTGTGACTATTCTTTTGGATTGTGATTTTGTACTGCATTGCTCGACTGTTACCGACCCCTTGGCTAGCCGACCTCCCTTTGTCCGTTGTTTGTCCTGTCTGTGTTTTGAGTTCTCACCTATATTAGGTAGGGCCTGTCGATCAGTAGCTGCTGTTGCCTAGGACAGATAGGCAAGTTAGCCAGGGACAGTGGAGGGTTCAGCTTAGGGCTCACTGTCTTGTTGTGCCCCTCCCCCCAGGGTTCTGCAGTGGCACTGGGGAATTGCTCAACTGGCAATTCCCTTACAGAATAAACAGTCCAAAATTACTTACTGCCATTTGCTTCCCTCCAGATCAGCATGGATCCTATCCAGGGCCTTGCAGCCAAGATGGAGGGTTTGGCAGGTCTGGTAGCTGAGCTAGCTAAACAGGTTCAGACCCTTACTGATGCTGCTGCAGCATCCCCGGTTGTTTCTGCCCCTTTCAGGGTTAAGATGCTACTCCCGGATTGTTTCTCAGGGGCCCGAGAAAAATTTGAGAATTTCCGGGAGTCTTGTTGCCTGTATTTCCAGATTAACCCTCATGCATCCCGGGCCCAAATGGTGGGAGTAGTTATATCCCTCCTACAGGGGGATCCACAAGCTTGGGCCCTTAAACCCACAAGCTTGTCTTTGGGGTCTATATATGCTGAGCCAGACAACATTGGACTTGCAGAATCGCAACTCCTCACCATGTGGCAGGACAAACGCTCTGCTGAGGAGTACTGCTCAGAGTTCCGCAAGTGCAGTGTAACTGCAGGTTGGTGTGAGTCAGTTCTAAAGGCCCACTTTAAATAAGGCCTGTGTGACCGTGTTAAGGAGGTCTGGGTTCGTCACCCAGATCCCCCTACTCTTGAGCAGGCCATGACTTTGGCCGTCTGTATTGACCATAGAATCCGGGAAAATGTTAAAGAGAGAGTAGAATCTGTTTCCTCCAAATTTTCTGTCTCTTCCTCTCCTGATAAACCCACTTTTAATCCCATCACTCCTGGTGAGGAACCCATGCAACTGGGAGCTATGGACGCCAAGCCTCGACGAGAGCATCGTCTCCGGAATAACAAAAACAATTTCACATTATACAGTATGTACAATGCGCAGTTAAAATACCTGGTACCTTCCTTTGTGATCTTTTGGTTATGGTACCTCCAATTCCCAGAACCCCCTTTAATTTCTGTAAAATGGACACCAATTTCATGCACACTGTGCTTTGGCAATCTGAAACACTATCTATGCTTTTGGATGGACCAGTGCCGCAACCCAGTCGGATGAGACTGGAGGATGGGAGTAGTAGTGGTGGATGCTGTGCCACCTAGCAGGCCGAGCACGCTCCCAAACGGCTCCAGCCCCACTCCTAGGCCGGACAAGGTCAAGGGGGGTCCTGCAGCACTACCGGATGGTGGTGGTAGTAGTTCTTTTCCCCGGGGCACTTCCAGTTGAAGAGGGGGACCTCTCCTACCTGAGCCGGTGTGGTGTTGGTCGGAAGAGCCCTGATGTTGAAGCAGGCACGACTCAGGAGTCAGCGTTGCAGGTAAACCAAACAGCCTTTTTATTTAGGCAACTGGAACAAGAGACAACGGCAGCTTCCAGATGGGGGTAGTAGTCCTGCAGTGTCCTAACCCCAGCCTTGGTTCTAGGAGGGTGCCCAAAGACAGTTTCGGCTCCACAAGATGGCTTCCTCTACTCCACCTCTGTACCTCTCCCAGCTTGCTATACTGGGGATAGAGTTGCAGGGAGTCCTGACAGGGAACTGGATACCTGAATACTAGGCCCGAATGCGACTCTCCTGTCAGGGTCCTCTCCTGCTCCTCCGGGCACGACACGAATCAAGTTCAGCCACTTGGAAATCTCCACTCTCTAGCTCTGAGCTGTCTTGAGAAGAGCCTGGGGCTGATGATATCCCTCCTGAGGCTGTGGTAGCAGCGGTTGGCCTTCAGTCCAGCCTGGTGGCAGGTCAGCTCTGCCCACATTGTCTGGTCTACAGCATGCACTGAAAAAGCTTTCTGGAAATCCTGTACCTAATTGGTCTTAGCGATCACATGAGGTGCAGGACTCCCAGCAAGGAGGCGCTGGCATGAGACTGAATGGACACTGACAGCAGACAACAGAGCACCGGGGACAGGTGAGTATGCTTTTTAATTTACTTATTTTTTACTTTACACCTCCCGCCAGCTACATGGGTTGCTCCAATTCCTGGACAACCTCTTTAAAGGATTTATCCATCTTTCTAATATTGATGGACTGTCCTTAGGTCCTGTCCCAATCTGTCGACTGCAGCCCCTGTACCACCTCTTCCCATGCCTGGTCCTTTCGGAAGCAGTCATGGTAACTCTCCTCCCTTTTATCTCATATGATGGGTCTGTCTTGCACAAGACACAGTAGTTTCTCCAGTGTGTGTCTGTGTTTGCTGTCTAAACCTCCTGCTGCTGTGCACCTGCTGGTTAATCCCCTGTAGGAAACCATGTGCAGTGATTTTGCAGCACAGTGCTGCAAAACCCCTTGCACCTTGTTTTTGATGTTCAGCAAAAATGGACGGCACACGAACGTGTAACAGAGCACCGCAAACATTAAGACCTCATATGCCTCTAAGAACGGAAAAATAAAAAAGTTATTGGGTTTGGAAGGGGGGGAGTCAAAAACGAAAAACAAAAAATGTCACCGCTTGCTCTTCCCCCCCCCCCCCCCCCCCCCCCCCCCCCCCCCCCCCCCCCTCCCCCCCCCCCCCCCCCCCCCCCCCCCCCCCCCCCCCCCCCCCCCCCCCCCCCCCCCCCCCCCCCCCCCCCCCCCCCCCGCCCTCTCAATTTTTTTTCCATTTTTTTCCCCCCTTTTTTTTTTTTTTTTTCTCCCCCCGCCGCGTCCCGCCTTTTTTTTTTTGGCCGGGGGCCCCGGGCTTTTTTTTTTCCCCCCCCACCCCCCCCCCCCCCCCCCCCCCCCCCCCCCCCCCCCCCCCCCCCCCCCCCCCCCCGCTAAAAAATACCCCCCCCCGCGAAGGAGCCTTACAGTTACTAGGCTTGACTGGGCATTGCTGATAACGGGGTCCCCCTAAGAACCCCCCACCACCTTTGATACCCAAACTGCTGGGCCTAAATGCCTTCCCCCTCTTTTCCAGCCTCGACCCCTGCCCCCCAGCTCTCAAACCCCCCACCCCCCCCCTTAGAAATAAACCAAGACCAAAGGGTTGGATTAAATCGGCCACAGCAGCCGTATTTATTAACAAACCACAAATAAATAACAACAAGTATAACTTATTATAATTTGCATAACTTAAAATAATTTAACAATAAACGCTTAACCTGGGTAAGAGTCCTTGGAGCTACAAAAAACTATCAATCCCCCGGCCTGGCGCTAACATAACCACACCATAAATTTACCACCAGCCGCGACCACCGGCTCGGCGGCACCATGAATAAAGACGAACTCCTTCTTCCATGTACCAGCTCCCAGGGCCAATTTACCCTGTAACCGTTCACCGTGCGCCAGGCCATCCACCAAAATGTGCAATTACCACCAAATGTATAGGTGGAGCCTACCTTTGACTCCACCCTTTTAGCCAATTGACCACCAACTCCAAGGACCCCACCCGCCAAGGCCACCGTGACACCACCTGCAAAAAGATAAACAAGTTAAAATAGCCCAAGAAAGAGAAAAAAAACGGGAGGGAGGGAGGGACCGCTCGTTAGCATGCCGCGCAGCTCCGGAATGGCCGCTTCCCGGGCTGCGCGGCATAGTCAATTCGAACGGGGTTAAGCCCCGCCCCCCCAATTCTTCGCGCCCTAGCGCGTTATTGGTCCCCCTACAGCCCGCCCCCAGTCAAGATCCCTGCGCTTTACTGCGCAGCGCTCCGGTCTCCCCTGACTGGGCATTGCTGATAACGGGGTCCCCCTAAGAACCCCCCACCACCTTTGATACCCAAACTGCTGGGCCTAAATGCCTTCCCCCTCTTTTCCAGCCTCGACCCCTGCCCCCCAGCTCTCAAACCCCCCACCCCCTTAGAAATAAACCAAGACCAAAGGGTTGGATTAAATCGGCCACAGCAGCCGTATTTATTAACAAACCACAAATAAATAACAAGTATAACTTATTATAATTTGCATAACTTAAAATAATTTAACAATAAACGCTTAACCTGGGTAAGAGTCCTTGGAGCTACAAAAAACTATCAATCCCCCGGCCTGGCGCTAACATAACCACACCATAAATTTACCACCAGCCGCGACCACCGGCTCGGCGGCACCATGAATAAAGACGAACTCCTTCTTCCATGTACCAGCTCCCAGGGCCAATTTACCCTGTAACCGTTCACCGTGCGCCAGGCCATCCACCAAAATGTGCAATTACCACCAAATGTATAGGTGGAGCCTACCTTTGACTCCACCCTTTTAGCCAATTGACCACCAACTCCAAGGACCCCACCCGCCACTGCGAGCACGCCTTAATCCCTTAAGCGTGAGAGACCCGCCACACTTCCAGGGCCCTCTCAACACCCTCCTGGATACCTAGTGTCCACAAATCTATACCCACCGCATTCAGATGGACCCCGTCCCGCAACCAAAACTCCCCCTCCCCAGACTCCAACTCCTTGTGCCGCACGCACACACCGCCGTTCCTGGACAAAAACCCCGCAACAGCCCGGTTAACCTTAATCCTGGCCTTGTTGAGCCTTTCAACAGACCTAGCCTCCCGCCATGTTTTTCTCGGTACAATATCGGACCACACGGTAACAATCCCCGGAAACATGGACCACAACCTCAACAGGTCATACTTTATGTCCCTCACTAAATCGCGAAAGGGACGAACCCCCAGGTCATTGCCACCAGCATGTATCACGATAATGTCCGGAGACCGATCCAACCTCGTGCACCTGTGGATTTCGGGCATGACCCGACTCCACACCATACCTCGGACTCCAATCCAACGTACAACGACCGCAGCCCTGTCGAACCCCAGCTGCCGACCATTCCGCCGCACGCCGGCCCTCTCCGCGCCCCAGAACACAAAAGAATGGCCGAAGATCCAGACTAACCGAGCAGAAGGGCCTACGAAAGAAGAAATAAAGTAGGGGGAGGGCGGAGAAAATACCCAACAACACAATGATTCACATTTGGGCAAGGTGTGGACGTATGTATGATCTATACCTCTGCGATTCCCACCTACCGATACGTCGGACCACCTCCGAGCTCAACCCCCAACTAGCTGCTTCTGTCGCTGCGCCAATGCGAAAAGAGTGTGGAGCATATCGAGAGGCGTCAAGGCCCAGCGAGTCCAAACAACCCCTAAAAACAGCCGAGAACTGATAACGGGCAAGGAACGAACCATCCTCATGACGCAGGAGGGGACCGCCCGCAGAAGCTGGAACCAACCCCCCGAAAAACAAGCAAACAACGCACCGGGCACATATCTGACCCTACAACCGCACCCAGGCGCAGATACTTCCCTGCCCCCGCCTGATCCGTCTTAGACCTGCGAACCCTGACCACTAGGACCCCTTCCTCCATGTACACATCATCCACCTGTAAACCACCCGGCCGCTTAGTCGACACGGACACCAACTCACCCACCCTGAGAGCCCCGAAAAAGGCTAGAGAAAAAGCCAGGTGAAACAAAACGCATTCATAGTGCGAAGAACAAAAACGGCCCAGTTCCAACCCCAAACGCTCCAAAAGCTGAAATGTAACCGGGCGCCGTGTGTCACTACTTCCCCTGCCCCTGCGGAACCCCTTAAGCGCACGTTGAACCAAGAAATGTTTGGTAAAGTCCGCCAAACCCCTCAACTTGAAACCAAATGCCAACGCCGCTACCGCACCATTAACTTTCGCCACGGACCATCCATCTGAAGACCAACGGCTTAACAAGAACAATAAAGCCCCAACCCTATCCTCATCAGTATGTACCTGACCTAAATCTCCCACCCAATCCTCCCAAAGCTGCCAAGCCCTTGAATACTTATCCCAGGTGCCGGGGGCCAACGATGCCTGAATCAATGTCCCTGCTTTTCGCAAACCAAGTCCCATAATTCTGGAGGACATGGAATCCCTTCCACTTCCGCCCCCGGAGCCAGGGCACGAAACCGCTCCCACTGGAAACGAGACAAAGAATCAGCAACGTCATTTTTAACCCCCCGGAACATGCACTGCCACCACCCATGCATTCAGGCACAAGCAACGCAATACTAAACGCTGAAGCAACTTGATAACTGGAGGAGAAGACGCAGTCACATTATTAATGGCCGACACAACTGACATGTTATCACAATGAAACCTAACTTTTTTATCCTGGAACGCCCCACCCCATATGGACACCGCGACTAAAATCGGGAATAACTCAAGTACAGTCAAATTCCGCGTCAGACCTTGTTCACGCCACGACGCAGGCCAAGGAGCGGCGCACCACTGCCCCCTGTAATAGGCCCCAAAACCGTGGCCCCCTGCCGCATCCGTAAAGAGGTCACAATCGAACACATCGATCACTGCTGACTGGACCAGTGATCTACCATTGAACTGGTCTAAAAAAGTGTCCCATACTGCCAGGTCCTCCCGATGTATCACCCCCAGCCGAATAAAGTGTCGTGGATTCGACACCCCTTTCATGGCCCCTGCCAGCCGGCAACAAAAAATCCTACCCATGGGGATAATGCGGCAGGCAAAATTTAAACTGCCTAACAATGACTGGAGGTCGCGCAACGTAATTTTTCGCATGTGACGAGCACGCCTCACCCTCTCTCTAAGATCAACCAGCTTGTCACCAGGCAACCGGAACTCCTTGCCACAGTGTCAAGCTCTATGCCCAAGAAACTCAATCTAGTGCACGGACCCTCAGTCTTTTCCGGTGACAACGGTACCCCAAACTTACTGGCGACCCACCGCGCGGTTGCCAGCAAAACCGCGCATACATCGGAGCCCGCCGGACCTATACAGAGGAAATCATCGAGGTAGTGTATCACTGACTCAACCCCCGCCACATCCCGAATTACCGACTCTAAAAAGGTGCTGAACGCCTCAAAGTATGCGCACGATATTGAGCAACCCATAGGGAGGCAACGATCCACGTAATACCCGCCGTCCCAGTAGCAGCCCAGTAACCTAACGCTGTCAGGGTGTACCGGCAGTAACCTGAACGCCGCCTCCACATCCGTCTTAGCTAAGAGGGCCCCTGGACCGCAACGCCGTACCCAATGCACAGCTGCATCAAACGAGGTATATACTACCGAACAAAGCTCGGGTGCAATACCATCGTTGACCGACGCTCCTTTGGGATAAGACAAATGATGTATGAGCCGAAACTGATTCGGCTCCTTCTTCGGCACCACCCCCCAAAGGAGATACAATTAAACCTTCCAAAGGGGGTGATGCGAAGGGGCCCGCCATGCGCCCCAAGGCCACCTCCTTCCTCAGTTTTTGGACACCACCCCCCGAGTGTTCCGCTGCCGACCTCAAGTTAGTTATACAAAAGGGGACTGTGTGCGTCGGCAGGGGAATCCTAAAACCCTCCCTAAAACCTTCTACCAGAAACTTTGCACTCTCCCTGTTAACATAACTATTTAGGTACGGAAGCATGGCTTCCAGCTTCACCCGGCGTCTGCCCCTTGTCCACTATTAGGCAAGGCCTTGGTCCTTTGTTTGCGCAAGCAACGTGCCGCACCATGGGACACCCCTCCGCAGAATGAACAGGCATGTTTGAATCTACAGTTGAAGCCGAATTTACATTGGGCTTCATTGAACTGCCAACACAGCCCGTAACGTTGCTGGGCCTGTGCACCTGCCCCCCCTGAGCCGTAACTGAGACCACCATGGCCGGTTCCACCGGCCGCCCCAGGAAAGGGCTGGCCAAAGCGAGCTGGCGCCATAACCCGAAGCCACAAACCTATATCTTTCTGGTCCCACCGTATGCTGGGCCGAACCGCCTTACGCTGACGGAACTGCTCATCATACCGCAGCCATGTCTGACCCCCATACACCCGATACGCCTCACCTATAGAGTCCTGATAGCAAAAAAGCCCCGAACAGTTGTCAGGAGCCTTTTCACCAATGACACTCGCTAAAATGGCAAAGGCCTGAAGCCAATTAGCAAAAGTCTGTGGAATCAGGCGCCACCTACGTTTTTCTTCCTCCTCTTTTTTGCTATCCTCCTTCTTACTCTTGTCTAAGTTAAATTTAGCGAAAGGGAGCAAGGAAAAGATTTCGACGTACTCGTCCTTCCAAATCTTCTCCCTCACTTCCTTTTTTAAATGCGCCCCTAGAGGACCCTCAAAACACACATAAACCTCCCCCCGAGCCCTGTCGTCTAGCCTCACCGAATCAACCTTCTCTTTATCTGTCTGGACAGACACTGTGACACCCGCCGGAGCCCCTACCACCGGCGCACTCTGTGACGCTACTGACTGAACCGCAGGAGGGACCCACGCCGCCACCGGGGAACCGCTAACACTCTGTTCGCAGCGCGACCAGTAGCTCCCTCACGCTACCCAATAGCTCCCTAATCCCCCCAGAAGCTACACCACCACCCACTGGGGACTCCGGCCTATCTATCCCTAACCCCTGGGACATTAGAATAGGAGGAAACGGACACGACAATGAATGGTACTCACCAGACTGCGTAGGTGCTGTGGGCCCACCAGTCGACGGTCCTGCATCCTGCTGACCTGGGTCGCTGTACAGGAGGACGCTGGCGCCTGTTGATTGTTGAGAACCATCCCGCTGACAGCTGCAGCACGACCGACATCCCTGGGAAGGTTGACCTGCACCCGCGTATGCACTTGAAACCACTGGATGCACCTCGGACCGGGGCTGTGGTGCCGTGAAGGAGGGGCCAGCGCCGTGCTGCTCGTCGTTCAGAATTTCCCGCTGCTGTACCGAGGGCACTTGGAAAGCCGGAACCGACGGGACTTGAAAACACAGTCCCCCTCCCGCTGGAGCATCACAGGAGGGGACCGCTGCACCACGTGCTGTAGCCATATGGAGACTGGATGTGGAGGTCCCCCCACTGAGGCCAGTGGCAGGGATCTCCACCTCCGCAGGGGCCAGGCGACTGGCAGGATTCCTCCCAGACCGGGACCTCCGCGCCTGAGCAGTGGAGCGGGGTGCCCGGCCTGGAGGGGCCCGAGAGGGACTCCTATGTCGCCGGGCCCTAGGGGGCTCATCAGGGCTCAAACGTGCCGGCGGGCGAGTCCTGCGCGGCCGCCGCCGCTCAGACGCCTCCGGGGGTAGTGAAGGGTTAATGGGGGGGGGGGGCGGCAGGCTGCATAATGTCAGCCAGCCGCTCCTGCAGCCAGGCCTCACCATGGACGCCGGCAGCAGCTCTGATCTGCTCCAGGATGGTATCGAGGGATGCCCTTACAGTGAAAAGGTGGGGGGGGGAGGGAGCTGACCGCTCGTTAGCATGCCGCGCAGCTCCCGGAATGGCCGCTTCCCGGGCTGCGCGGCATAGTCAATTCGAACGGGGTTAAGCCCCGCCCCCCCAATTCTTCGCGCCCTAGCGCGTTATTGGTCCCCCTACAGCCCGCCCCCAGTCAAGATCCCTGCGCTTTACTGCGCAGCGCTCCCCCCCCTTCCTCTCTTAAAAAAAAAAAAAAAGAGAGGAAAAAAAAAAAAAATATTGAAGCCCTTTTTTTAATTAAAAAAAAAAATAAAAAAAAAAAAAAGGGTAGAAAAAAAAAAAAAAAAAAAATACAACCACTCTTCTGGCTGCTTAATTTATTTAAAATAAAAACAACAAGCGGGCAGGCAGCCAGGCAAAAAAAAAAAAAAAAAAAGAAGAAGAAACAAAAAAGAATTTTTTATAGAAGAAAAAGAAAGAAAAAAAAAGAAAAAAAGAAGAGGGGGTCTAAACAAACAAAAAAAAGGGATAGGCCAAACTAAAGACACATTTAAAAGGCCAAGACCATGTGGATGTAGCCCGGGCATAAATGAACAGGGTGGACAACACATGGATAACATACACGTGCCGCCAGTGCCTCCACAGCCATATTCACTGCTCTCAGTGACCCCAAGCTGCAAAACGAACAGATATAGGACTTGTGCTGAGTTTTGCCCTGGGTTCACTGTCGCATACGCGGTCATGTGCATATAACCTAAGGATTTATACTTGAAAAAGAAGGTAATGTACGGAACGTACATATTCAGTGGAATATACTGTACGGTACATATTGTGCGTGAAGGATGTGAACAGTTATATATACACAATGATGGGGTATATACTACTGTTTATTGGAAAAATTATATATATACAGGGTGCAAGAGAATATTCTGTACTTGGATTATGTGGGCAGTTATATGCAAAGTTCAGGGGTATATACTGTAGCTAAAAAATATGTATGGTTTATATAATATATATATATGGACTTTCATATACACTGTGCAATGGTATATATATACTGTATTTGGAGGATTTGGATGTACAGTGAATGGGTATATGCTGTAGTTAGAACATGTGTGCAGTTATATATATATATACATGTGTGCAGTTATATACTGTATTTGGAGGATGTGGATGTACAGTGAATGGGTATATACTGTAGCTAGATCATGTTTGCAGTTATGTGTATATATATATATATATATATATATATATATATATACACACACACATGTGGAAAGTTATATACTGTATTTGAGGATGTGAACAGTTATAGACATTACAGAGTATATACTGTATTTGTGGTATGTGAACAGTTATATACACAGCACAGGGTATACACTGTATGTAGGGGTAGTGGACAGTTATATATAGACAGTGCAGGGGTATATACTGTAGGTGGCCGTGCACACACTGTATATATGTGTGTGTATATATACATAGTACAGTGGTGCTGTGCACAGCATCCCATCCGCAGAGTTCTCGCATGTGGTGACAGCTCCCTCCTCTCGCGAGGTTTGCAGCTCCTCTCGCCCCCTCCCCCGCTGTCACTCCCGCAGATGGCTGCTCTTCGCAGGCTCCTCCGTGCCCTCCGTGCCCAGCACCACCACCAGCTATGCCCACCAGAACACAGGAGGCTTTTCTCCGTGCACAGCCCGGGCTCTTCCTCCTCCTCCAGGTCCTCAGTGCTGTTACTGGTGTCCGGGGCAGCTGGGGCAGGACTGGCATTGGCTTGCTATGCCATCTATCGTGACGGCCGCATTCAGAACTGGGGAGAGCGACTCTATCGCGACATGGGCCTGAAGTCGGGCGAAATAATGCCAGGTCTGAGAGGAGCCGGCATCCTGGTGCCTGTCAGTGCTGCCAAGGAGACGGTAAGAGGAGTGTACATGTATTTGGCGGAGGAGGTGCCAGCTGCTATATACCCTGCCTCCTGGCACTGCCACTTCTCTGCAGGTCATGCCAAGCTCTGCCAGTATTTCCCAAGGACATTGGAGCTGAGGGCATGGAACATCACTAGTGTATACAGCACATCAATACCTTGATTTATGGGCACTTCTAATTGTATACCCTGGAGGCTGCCCATTATATACTGCCATCTGCTGCACCTGTCTCCTCTGGAGCAGATCATGGCTGCTCACATTCAGTCTGCCTTCTTTTCTATACCAAGCTGAGCCATACTGTGTGACTGCTGTATATACGCTTCATGTATGCCACCTGTGCCACATACAGCTCTGGACTGTCCACTAAAGTTATATTCACACATGGCAAATTTGTCCCATTCATAGGACTTTCAGAAACCCATGCGCTTCTGCTGAAACAGTCTCATTCAAATGAATAGATCAGATTTTCATTTACAATCATTTTCTGCAACAAATCTGTGTGTGAATACCTCTTACACTAGCTTCACACTAACGTTCGGCTTTCCATTCCTCGGGTCTGCTTGAGGACCCAAGAAACGGATACCTGATCCGCCATGTTTCCGCCCGTAAAATGCGGAGGGAAAAGTCCTGCTTGCGGGACTTTTCTCTCTGCATTATTCAAGCAGATTCGGAGAGGGAAAACCCCGAATGGAGTTTGAACGCTGGAAGAACCCGGCCTTAGTGGTATTTGTCTCCTAGGAAAGCTGGGTTTCATCCAATATGGCTGCCCTTACAGTTCACAAATAAAATGTCACCTATAGCAGTCTGTGGGGTCTTCTGTACCTCTGTATAACTCATACAGACACTACGGTTTACACAATCAGCTTGGCTGGTGTATCATGTGATGTACACACAGGTGCACTGCTCGTTACTAGGCAGATGTCTGATTACTGTCCTGTGACTGTAACGAGCTGTGCACCTGTGTATCAATCACATGACCATGGACTGTATATCACATGATCATGGACTGTATATCACATGATCATGGACCGTGTATCACATGATCATGGACCGTGCATCAGATGACCATGGTCTGATTTTTATCCCCTGGGAGTAAGAGGAATGAATGACAACATGCAGAGATCTAGAAAACTGTGAGGTATTCACACAGAAAGTATATTGGAAAATTGTAGAAGTTCTCATAAAAACAATAACATCTATCACTCAATACTTTTCTGAAACTGGACACACACATCTGATGGCAACATATCTTCCCCTGAGAATAAAAGGGTGAGATGGTGAAATTCAGCATACCTGATCCTTCGTGGTCCTTCCATAGGATTGGTGGCTTTGCTATAATGTGTTCACATAGGATCACAATTGTCAACATAGTATAATAAACCATATTCATTGTTAGTTCCATGAATAAACAATTAATATATTCAGTATATTCTAATAATAAATAAAGACACCAGATAAACTGTTTGGATAAAATCAGGCTGTGGTGTTTATTATAGGCTCCGATATCACAAAACTTCAGCTAGATGAGCAATCCTATTATGACCCCACTAACAGGAGGGTGGCTACTAATGTAATGTTTCCTCTCTACAACACAGGTAGTGATGTATCCACTGACGGCCTTTGTTAAGCAGGGATACCCAGCTTTTCAACACCGCCCAATCGCACCATGAATGACCTTGGCTGTGTGAGATCTTGTGCCTGACACAGCTTCAAGGGATAATTTCACGTTGTCCGCTAACCACAGGATAGAAGATAACATGTGGACAAGTGGAGGTCCCATCTGTCACTCCCCCACTAATCAGAAAGTTAGCCTCGATCCTGGGAGTCGCCTTTAACCAATTCCGAACCGCCCATAGACTATATACGTCCGGAAGGTGGTTGTCTAGTTCTGCAAGAACATACTGGTACGTCCAAGCAGAACTCAGCAACTGCACGAAATCGTGCAGCTACTGAAACTGGGAGCCGGCTGTAACTTCAGCCGGAGCTCCCAGAGAGAAGACAGGGAAGGTTTATTACCTTCCCTGCCTTCCCGATAGCTGTGTATACAGCGCTCAATGAGTGCTGTATACAGCGCTATGGGCGCCGCCATGTTGCGGCTCCCCTCTGACCCAGCGGTCACATGATCCGCCGGGATCAGCGTGTGTTAGAGCTGCTGGGTCCTACAGGACCCAGATCAGCTCTATAGTAGTGGGCAGTAGTCCGATACTAAATGTACCAGCCCCAGTTACAGGGAAAATCAGCCCCCCAAAAAAAAAGTGATCAGATGTCCCCAAAGGTCTATTATGACCTTATGGGGACACAATGTAAAAAATAAAAAAAAAAGGAAATTAAATAATTAAAAAAATAAATACAATAATACGCCAATAAAATGCCATTATTAAAGGTTATAGCCCCACCCCCGACGACACCATAAAAAATAAAAATTACCGTAACGGAGAGTAAAAACTATTTTAAAAAGTTTTTTAGCAGCACTTTGAGTTATTAAATAAAAAAAAAAAAATGAAAAGTGAAAAACAGACATGTTTTACCTCCTCTTTTGTTTATATTTTCCCAGGTATAAAAAAAAATGAAAACACATGCAAAAATAAAAACAACATAAAAATAAAGCCGTATGTGTCACCGAAAAAAGATGCAGAAATTAGTTGAATAACACAAATGATAAAAATGTTACAGCCCTCAAAACCACACACACAAAAAACACAAAAATGTGTCCGGTCATGGACCAGAAATTGGCCCGGTAGTGAAGTGGTTGACCCTTTAAAATAAACTCAAGATAAGTACCAAAAGTCCCTATATACAAAAATTACATGGAAAATTAGAGTTTTTCAGGAACATCAGGCTATGTATTAGAACTTAGTCCTGTTTCCATGGTGATGAGCTGCTGTAGCTGACATAGACCATTGACAAGGGTAGTGCTGTTTCTTGTAAAAAGCAGAATGCTCCACTCACCACATTTTAAGTTATGGAGAGACCCTTTAAAGGGGACCTTTCACTGCCTCCAGCAACTCCAATTCTTAACATCTGTTAATAGAGGCTGCTCCGCTGGTTCAAGTGCACTTGGAATTTTTCTCTAGTCCCCATAGTTCCTGAGCAATAAGTGCTGTTAGTTTTTGGTGCTTCATATGCTATTTAAACTCTGTAATGTCAAGTGGGTGGTGTCATGCAGGATCAGTAAAGGAGGGGGTGTGATTCAGAGTATCAGTCAGAGGCAGCCAGTGTCAGAGCTCAGAATCACACCCATTTGTCTGCTCATGCCTGGCACGCCCTCCTGACAGTACAGAGTCTAAATAGCATGTCAGGCACCAAAACTAACAGGAATGATTGCTCAGGAATGGTGGGGGCTAAAGAAAAATTCCAACTGTGTCAGAATCTTTGGAGCAACAGCTATTAATTCATGTAAAGAGCTGGACTTGGCGAAGGCGATGAAAGGTCCTCTTTAAGGGAAAAATAGGCAGATTTTTCACTTTCAGGATCCCAGTCATCCAGACCAGAAATGTCACATGTCACCTTATCTTTTCACACAGTGGGGAGGGGGATATGTATTAAAACTGATGTAAAAAGTGAAGTAGTTGCCCATAGCAACCAATCAGAATTAACTGTTTATTTTTAGAGGCCCTTTTGGAAATGATTGGTAGTCATGTATCAAACTGCCTGAGGTAAAAAGTGACCCAGCTGCCAACAGCAGCCAATCACAGTCTAGCTTTCATTTTCCAGCCAAAATGGAGTGTGGACTTTGGTTGCTATTGGTAACCAGCAAACTCTCTCGCTGATGCAATTTTGTTACGTGAGGCGCCGTAACCACACCATTAGAGACAGCCGATATAACCCTTACACATTGCTCATTTCCTCAGTGGCAATGGAGCAGCGTAAATTGTACGGTGCATTTTGCAGGTGCCCTTCACTAGGACAGTATGGGGTCCCAACTGGGAGTAGCCTCTATTAACCTTGTATAGCCTAATATGACATATCTAATGCGGTGAGACATTGTGGCTGGGACATACAGTTCTCAGCGGTGCCACAACTTCCTGATATTTTTGGAGCAGGCACTGAACAGTAGGACATTGTGTAATGTTGCCACAAAATGTGACAATGTATACCCTGTATTGCCTTATTAAAGAGTAGTTTCTATGTAATAGATCAGCATTTCAACAGGAGCAAGTTATATATAATAATTTACAGCAGTAGTCTCCATTCAGTGAGTAAGAGCCACATGTGGCCCCTAACGTGTGCAGCGGCAGGTACTCTCATGCAGCAAACATGCCAGGAATGTCATACAGACACTTGACACCAATCCAGGGTCTTATGACGGGTCCAGGTTCTAACATGAGAAGGCCAATGACCATATGTTGCACGTGGTCAGCAGAATTCTGCAAAGGAAAGTGACTGGGGCCAAATGATGTTGCTAACATATGAAAACATTTGTCCCTTTATTCTAGGAAATAGAGGGGATCTCAGGAACCTACACTATACATGTTTCCATTATAATAATAATAATACATTTTATTTATATAGCGCCAACATATTCCGCAGCACTGTACAATTTGTAGGTTTCAAGTACAGACAAAAAAGATACATTACAAAGAAATAGTCAATTCACACACTGGGACTGAGGGCCCTGCTCGCAAGACTATTTTAGAAAAAGTTCGGTAGGTAAAACACTATCTTGTCTATAGAAAAAGCTTAGGAATTGATTTCCTGCTCGCAAGAGCTTACACTCTGTGAGGTAGAGGGGGTGACACAAGAGGTAGCAGGGGCGACAGCGGAGGTAGCATTGCTTATACAATGGTCAGACAATTCTGTAATAGAGGTTACTGTCATTACACATATATAAAGCTGTATGAGCCATCACCAGTCGTGTCCTTTAACGTGCAGATGGTTATGTGTTACACTTTAGTTACAGTATCATGAAACAGTTATGCAACTTGCTAAGATTTTTTGTATTACAGTATAGTACACAAGAATGTTGCTCTGACAGCAAGCAGAGATCTTGGAAATGATGACACAAAGGTTTTGATTTATCATAAAGGCATACAAGGCATGACATAGTTGCAGTTTTTGGTGTAGTTTTCTTTGCACAAAATAATGGTAAGTTTGTGGCATTTTTTGCTGTACTCAACACTTTTGTTAAAAATCAGGACAGGGAAAGAATGAAGGGAAAAAAGAATGGGACAAGTATAATGGCAGATCAAGATTTACTATAACTTGCCACCAGAGAAAACACTTTATAACCGAAATCTACAGCAGTCACTGGTGCATGGTACCAGCTGGGGGCAGTGAAACAAATAAAAAAAATTGCATACTCACCTGTCCCCGTTGCTCTGTTTCTTCTGTTCTGGTGGCATCTCCCGGGTCTATTCCGGCGTTCAGCTGAAGAGGACCCGTGATGTCACAGATAGTGACATTGCAGGCCCTTCGCTGATTGGCCTCAGCAGTCAAGTGACTGCTGAGGCCAATCAGCGGCTTCAGCTGAACGCTGGAAGAGACCCAGGAGACGCCACCAGAGCAGAAGAACCGGGACACGCGGGAGGACAGCGGAGCAATGGGGACAGGTGAGTATACATTTTTTTTTATTTGTTTCACTGCCCCCAGATGAATTAAACGTTAAAAGGGTTGTCCATTTTTACCTGGACAACCCCTTTAAATGCACCAGAATTATTAGGAAGCTGGAGCTACTTAATAATTCTAGCACATCTCGCAGTTCTGCCAGTTATTAAAGGGTTATCCAGTTTTCAATATTGATGGCCATCCGTTACTAGGTCATCAATATTAGATCTGCAAGGATCTGACAGTCAGGACCCCACAGGTCTGCTGTTCAAGGACAGCCTGGATCCAGCATGATTTGTAGCAGCGGGTTTTGGTACCGCAGCGCTGCCCCATACACTTCAGTATAAAATTTGAAACATTACTAGGATCCAAACAGCTAATCTCTGGCCTATCGGACCCCCGCAGATCATCAATATTAAAAACTGGGTAACCTCTTGTGAGAGTGTGAACCTAGAGGGTTGCTGGAGAGCGACCCAAAAACAGGATTGAAAAGGTCCTCGACCACACTCATACCTGGGGCCTCACTCCAGAAGGAGTGCTGCTGGTAACCTGCAGGGAGCAGGAGGACTCTGGACCAGTTGGAGACAGACAAGAGGTCTGTCCCAAGAGAACTGGATTCCACAACGGACTTGGTTAAGCTCAGTGTGAGCCAGACTGCTGAGGAGAAACCTCAGCAAAGCTTCTTGCCCTCAGAAGTTAGTCAGGGCTCAAGAAGTGAGGTATTGCCCTGTGTGTGGGCTAGGCTGTTTTGTTATTTTTGTTCCTGTTTACATTTACAAGCTGAATAAAGCCATTTCTTTTGGACTGCTGTTACCTTCTCTGCGGTTAATTTGGCACCCAGCGCCACAAACACCTCTGTTAAGTCCAGGAAGCTCCTACCTTTGATGCTAAACTACCATCAATTGTCACACCCTTTAAAACTGGTGTAGTATATACCAGTCTTATTAAATTGTTTCCAAAGTATATAAGAAAGATGTGTCTGAATTATTAAGAGTTCTTGGCTATTTAATAAGGCCTCATGCACATGACCATAATGTCAGTGAGCCTAGGCCGCAAAACTGGCAGAAATAGGAGCTGTCCTGATTTTTGCCCAGGGTTCACGGCCCCATACCTGGGTCCATGATAATACATGGGCATGTGTATGGCGACATAGAGTATAATGGTTCAGTGTGCTTGCCGTGAAAAAAATGCACACAGTACACCATAATTGAAATACAGGTGCATCTCAATAAATTAGAATATCTTTAAAACGTTTATTTCTTTCAGTAATGAAATTAAAAAAGTGACCTCCTATATTTTCTAGATTCTTTACACACAGAGTGTTCTATTTCAAGTGTTTTATTTCTGTAAATGTTGATTATGGATTACAGGTAATGAAAACCTAAATCTAAGAAAATAAGAATATTGTAAAAAAGTTCCGTATTGTAAATTTAGTGTTTCACCTGCCAAGGTTTCCTAAGCCTTTAAGGCTGTGTTCACACGGCGGAAAATGAAGATCAATTTTTGCCGCGGTCTAGCCTGCTCCTGATTAGTCCTCTGAGACCTCTACTATCCCTGTAATAGATCCACATCAGCGTCCTAGCCGACCCGGCGGTACTAGTCTATTTGGCTCACCAGCACTGTCGCTTGGGAATCTGAACTCCAGCACACCATGCTGACATCCACAGATGATCTTGTTCACATTACATACTTCTAAGTGCCTGATGAAGGGTTAATGCACCCGAAACGTTGCACTAATAAAGGAATAATTTTGAAGCATAACTTCTATTGGAGTGCGCTTCTATATCTCTTTTCCATATACAATTGTCCAGTAGGGAGGTGGCCAGCCCTACTCAGAACAGGCATCTGAAAAAAGAAAAACACCCTACCACCTATGTGCTGCCTTTACACAATCGGCAGCTTCTTTTTTTCCGCGTCCTGCTGTGATCTCTGCCTCCCATTGAAAACAATTCGGGAGGAATCTGCTCTGGATTTGGGGCCGGAATCCGCCCCCAAATCTGCGGCAAATTCCTCCATGTGAACACACCCTAAATGGTCCCTCAGTCTGGTTCAGTAGGACACACAATCATGGAAGACGCTGATTATGTATTGAATTACTGAAATGAATGAATGAATATTTCAAATATTTTCTAATTTATTGAGATGCACCTGTATATTCTAGCCTGGGGATGGTGCAGATTTCAGGTATAAGTCATGCCAGTTTTATTGCATGAATGATAGCGCCAACCACATTCTAAAATATTGCACAATATTTACACATAGTAAATTCCCTCCAATATCTTTAGATTTAGGGTTGTTCCGTCTGATTCCCCTTTGATCCCGTTCCAATGCTTTCCAGGTCTCTACTTATTGTTTCCTCTCACCACGTAAATTAGCCACTCCACAAATCCTTGGCTACAGTGGATAAAGAGAGACCGGGAATTAGAGACCAGTGAGAAGGGTATTACCAAGGGATCATTGAGGTGAGTATTACCAGGGGATCAGTGAGGGGAGTATTACCAGGGGATCAGTGAGGTGAGTCTTATCAGGGGACCAGTGAGGTGAGTATTACCAGGGGATCAGTGAGGTGAATATTACCAGTGGATCAGTGAGAGGAGTATTACCAGGGGATCAGTGAGGTGAGTATTACCAGGGGATCATTGAGGTGAGTATTACCAGGGGATCAGTGAGGTGAGTATTACCAGGGGATCAGTAAGGTGAGTCTTATCAGGGGACCAGTGAGGTGAATATTACCAGGGGATCAGTGAGGGGAGTATTACCAGGGGATGAGTGAGGAGTATATTACCAGTGGATCAGTGAGAGGAGTATTACCAGGGGATGAGTGAGGAGTATATTACCAGGGGATCAGTGAGGTGAGTATTACCAGGGGATCAGTGAGATGAGTATTACCAGGGGATCAGTGAGGTGAGTATTACCAGGGGATCAGTGAGATGAGTATTACCAGGGGATCAGTGAGGTGAGTCTTATCAGGGGACCAGTGAGGTGAATATTACCAGTGGATCAGTGAGAGGAGTATTACCAGGGGATGAGTGAGGAGTATATTACCAGGGGATCAGTGAGGTGAGTATTACCAGGGGATCAGTGAGGTGAGTATTACCAGGGGATCAGTGAGGAGTATATTACCAGGGGATCAGTGAGGTGAGTATTACCAGGGGATCAGTGAGATGAGTATTACCAGGGGATCAGTGAGATGAGTATTACCAGGGGATCAGTGAGGTGAGTATTACCAGGGGATCAGTGAGGGGAGTATTACCAGGGGATCAGTGAGGTGAATATTACCAGGGGATCAGTGAGGTGAGTATTACCAGGAGATCAGTGAGGTGAGTATTACCAGGGGATCAGTGAGGTGAGTATTACCAGGGGATCAGTGAGGGGAGTATTACCAGGGGATCAGTGAGGTGAGTATTACCAGGGGATCAGTGAGGGGAGTATTACCAGGGGATCAGTGAGGTGAATATTACCAGGGGATCAGTGAGGTGAGTATTACCAGGGGATCAGTGAGATGAGTATTACCAGTGGATCAGTGAGAGGAGTATTACCAGGGGATCAGTGAGGGATATATTACCAGGGGATCAGTGAGGTGAGTATTACCAGGGGATCAGTGAGGTGAGTATTACCAGGAGATCAGTGAGGTGAGTATTACCAGGGGATCAGTGAGGGGAGTATTACCAGAGGATCAATGAGGTGAGTATTACCAGTGGATCAGTGAGAGGAGTATTACCAGGGGATCAGTGAGGTGAGTATTACCAGGGGATCAGTGAGGTGAGTATTACCAGAGGATCTGTGAGGTGAGTATTACCAGGGGATCAGTGAGGTGAGTATTACCAGGGGATCAGTGAGGTGAGTATTACCAGGGGATCAGTGAGGTGAGTATTACCAGGGGATCATTGAGGTGAGTATTACCAGGGGATCAGTGAGGTGAGTATTACCAGGGGATCAGTAAGGTGAGTCTTATCAGGGGACCAGTGAGGTGAATATTACCAGGGGATCAGTGAGGGGAGTATTACCAGGGGATCAGTGAGGAGTATATTACCAGTGGATCAGTGAGAGGAGTATTACCAGGGGATGAGTGAGGAGTATATTACCAGGGGATCAGTGAGGTGAGTATTACCAGGGGATCAGTGAGATGAGTATTACCAGGGGATCAGTGAGGTGAGTATTACCAGGGGATCAGTGAGATGAGTATTACCAGGGGATCAGTGAGGTGAGTCTTATCAGGGGACCAGTGAGGTGAATATTACCAGGGGATCAGTGAGGGGAGTATTACCAGGGGATGAGTGAGGAGTATATTACCAGGGGATCAGTGAGGTGAGTATTACCAGGGGATCAGTGAGGTGAGTATTACCAGGGGATCAGTGAGGAGTATATTACCAGGGGATCAGTGAGGTGAGTATTACCAGGGGATCAGTGAGGTGAGTATTACCAGGGGATCAGTGAGGGGAGTATTACCAGGGGATCAGTGAGGTGAATATTACCAGGGGATCAGTGAGGTGAGTATTACCAGGAGATCAGTGAGGTGAGTATTACCAGGGGATCAGTGAGGTGAGTATTACCAGGGGATCAGTGAGGGGAGTATTACCAGGGGATCAGTGAGGTGAGTATTACCAGGGGATCAGTGAGGGGAGTATTACCAGGGGATCAGTGAGGTGAATATTACCAGGGGATCAGTGAGGTGAGTATTACCAGGGGATCAGTGAGATGAGTATTACCAGTGGATCAGTGAGAGGAGTATTACCAGGGGATCAGTGAGGGATATATTACCAGGGGATCAGTGAGGTGAGTATTACCAGGGGATCAGTGAGGTGAGTATTACCAGGAGATCAGTGAGGTGAGTATTACCAGGGGATCAGTGAGGGGAGTATTACCAGAGGATCAATGAGGTGAGTATTACCAGTGGATCAGTGAGAGGAGTATTACCAGGGGATCAGTGAGGGGTATATTACCAGGGGATCAGTGAGGTGAGTATTACCAGTGGATCAGTGAGAGGAGTATTACCAGGAGATCAGTGAGGGGTATATTACCAGGGGATCAGTGAGGTGAGTATTACCAGGGGATCAGTGAGGTGAGTATTACCAGAGGATCTGTGAGGTGAGTATTACCAGGGGATCAGTGAGGTGAGTATTACCAGGGGATCAGTGAGGTGAGTATTACCAGGGGATCAGTGAGGTGAGTATTACCATGGGATCAATGAGGTGAGTATTACCAGGGGATCAGTGAGGTGAGTATTACCAGCAGATCAGTGAGGGGAGTATTACCAGGGGATCAGTGAGGTGAGTATTACCAGGGGATCAGTGAGGTGAGTATTACCAGGGGATCAGTGAGGTGAGTATTACCATGGGATCAATGAGGTGAGTATTACCAGGGGATCAGTGAGGTGAGTATTACCAGCAGATAAGTGAGGGGAGTATTACCAGGGGATCAGTGAGGTGAGTATTACCAGGGGATCAGTGAGGTGAGTATTACCAGGGGATCAGTGAGATGAGTATTACCAGAGGATCTGTGAGGTGAGTATTACCAGGAGATCAGTGAGGTGAGTATTACCAGGGGATCAATGAGGTGAGTATTACCAGGGGATCAATGAGGTGAGTATTACCAGGGGATCAGTGAGGTGAGTATTACCAGGGGATGAGTGAGGGGAGTATTACCAGGGGATCAGTGAGGTATTACCAGGGGATCAGTGAGGGGAGTATTACCAGGGGATCAGTGAGAGGAGTATTACCAGGGGATCAGTGAGGGGAGTATTACCAGGGGATCAATGAGGTGAGTATTACCAGGGGATCAGTGAGGGGAGTATTACCAGGGGATCAGTGAGGGGAGTATTACCAGGGGATCAGTGAGGGGAGTATTACCAGGGGATCAGTGAGGGGAGTATTACCAGGGGATCAATGAGGTGAGTATTACCAGGGGATCAGTGAGGGGAGTATTACCCTCGGTCAGATTGAGATTGTAGATAGCGTAATCTTTTATACAGTGATGAAAGATCTGTCTGTGACAGCGTTCATTTCATCATCATCATCATCAATATGCTGGGATCACAAGTCAGGTGTTTGTAGGATATCAGCATATGTTGTTAACCCCCGCTGCTGCACAGGATTGGGATTTATTGCTGTGGTCTATGTCTGCTGCTGACTCTGTGATATGTGACACAGCTGTACTCCTGTTTACTGCGGCAGCCCTTACTAGTGTCAGTAATAAAGTGGCAGCTTCTGTGAATGTTACTGCAGAGGAATTATGTGTCAGGTCCGGCAGGGTCATCTTTAATGTACAGGATGTATTTGTTATAGCAGCCAAGTCCATGATAATCCTGGGGGTAGTCCTTGTGCTTTACAAACAGCCCAGATTATATATTAATTCACATTGAGATTTAGTGGGCTCCGAGGTCATGAGTCTGTATTACACACGTCTTTGTAATAAGATAGTTGGTATGAAATTTTGCACCTGAAAGGAAGCCCAAAGTAGAATCCCCGGTAAGATCATGTGGCACACTATAAATAATTCTTATATTTCTAAGATAGACAGCTAAAGTTTACAGCTCTGCCAAGTGACTTATTAGTAACATACTGAAAATTGTTAACAGTGAATGATTGTATGGTTATAAGGGCTCATGCACACTGCTGGCTTGTACATCGCTGTAATAGGTCTGCTATAGAGGTCCGTAAATCCTCTAATGTACTTCAATGTGCCTCCAATTTCATATGGATTTTTTCTTTCGGATTTCATGTGAATCTGATAGATAAAATGTTGTGATATGCTCTATCAGACATCTGTACAGATATATTCTTCCCTAGAGGCATTGGTTTTAGTGGAGAATATAGTGAGTTAGGCGCTGAGTTAGTTCCAGGGCAAAACCTTGATTGAAATTCAGCAACATGTCCATCCTATGTGTCTCAAGCCTTAGTAATAAAGCTTGGAAATGTGAGTTAGGTTGTGCATGCACCCTGCAAGCCTTTTGTCATATATATATATATATATATATATATATATATATATATATATAATGATATACAGTAATACCTCGTACACTCGCGTTTCCGAATTTGCGAATTCACAGATTCACGATATTTTTTTGGCAACTAACATATATAGATTTTGCTCTTTTTTTCTCAGATCTGTGAAATTTAAAAAAAAAAAACCACCTTCACTATTGGGTAGTAGCGTCCTGTTCGTTACGTACCCGGTAATTAGTTTCATTTTACTGTGAGTGTATAAGAAAAATGAATGAATGTATTAATATACAGTACTGTACAGTATACTTTAGTATACTGTACAGTACTGTAGGGTAAAGTTTATTGATATTTAGGGGTTAAACATTAGAAATCGGCATTGTAAGCACTTCTAATTGCTTGTACCAAACATTCGCGATTCCTCACGATCCGCGACCGGTTCTGGATCCTAACCTCGCGAATGTACGAGGTATTACTGTATAGCCATTGGCCACGATAAAATGACATATATCATGTGGTATAAGTATTTTCTGCAGTGGCCCATTGTATAGGAAATCACAGTTCGCTTTCCTTTCCTGTACACTTATAATATATATATATATATATATATATATATATATATCAACATATTTGATCATGAGAGAGACCAAAGGACACTCTTTACATTTGTTTGTTTTCCATGTTTCGATGGACTGCAGGCTGACCTGTTGTATCCTGCGTCTGTTCAGACGTTCGTTCTTTTCTGTGGACCACATGCTCTACTTTTGTCCATTTTTTGGTCTGAACATGCTTATTGAACTCAATGGTGAATGAAAAACACAGACAGAACATATACACTATTGCTAGGAAATGCTGTGGAAGTGGCATCTGTGCCATATGAGACCTTATTTTTGAGTTGGGCTAAAATTGGCCTTCCATTTTTTTACATACACAATCCACACATGACATACAGAGAGAAAACAGACATTGTCACAGAGGAAAACTAGACATTACTACCACCAGATCAGACCAGATCTCCTCATTCATCAACAGCTTTGGATCTCCCTTGGATAAATATGTCATTGTATGTTATCATTTACTGATAAAGCTACTTCCAAACTTGTCACCTTACATTTGTAAGCCCAGCATGTACTAAATGTCACTACACTGTGCCTGGTTGTTAAGGTCATTAAGGGATTAGGAACACCTAAGATAGCAGGTAAGCAAACATGTAGACCCTTGGATGTACTACATAAGGGACAGACTATTTGGGACAAAATTTTGAGAAGATCCGACCATTACAAAAGAAAATTATGCTTGAAAGACTTGAAGGAAAATAAGACACAGGACAGCCAGAACATTTGCTGTTGACATATAAACCATGAATGTTACTAAGCCTGAAGACCATAAACAGTGGATGGTTGGTGAAACACACTGAGGGTGGGTTCACACCTGCGCTTGGTGTCCGTCCGTTGCCAATCCAGTGAAAATCTCGGCGAACTGGATTGGCGTCGGATACAGACCGGTCAGCGGCGCATTGGTTAAAAACCCATTCATTTGAATGGGTTTTTAAAGCAATGCGCGGGTGTGCGCTTACACCCTCTGCGCTGCGAATCCTTTTTTTTTCGTCGGAAACAAAGTCGGACATGCAGGACTTCGTGTCCGACGAAAAAAAAAAGGATTCGCAGCGCAGAGGGTGTAAGCGCACACCCGCGCACTGCTTTCAAAACCCATTCAAATGAATGGGTTTTTAACCAATGCGCCGCTGACCGGTCTGTATCCGACGCCAATCCAGTTCGCCGAGATTTTCACTGGATTGGCAACGGACGGACAGCAAGCGCAGGTGTGAACGAAGCATCATATGGTTAGGGAAAGACTTGAAGAACACACTAGGGTCACTGAGCCAGCTATGTTTGATGCAACATAAATATAACCTATTGGATAGAAGTCTAAACTACACAGGGAAGTTCTAGTGTCAAAATCACATACAGTAGGGTGCAAAAGTTTTAGGTGTGGAAAAAAATGCTGCAAAGTAAGAATTCTTTCAGAAATGGAAGTGTTAATAGTTTTGGCAATTAACAAAAGGCAGAGTGAATAAGCCAAATAGAATCTAAATCCCATCAATATTTGGTGTGACCTCCCTTTGGAGGAGGAGTCCTAGAAGTGATGATATGTTCCCCACAGAGCAGTGATCTCACCATCATCCAGTCTGTCTGGGATTACATGACGAGACAGAAGGATATGATGAGCAAGCCTACATCTACAGAAGATCTGTGCTTAGTTCTCCAAGATGTTTGGAACAACCTCTTCAAGTTCCTTCATAAACTGTGTAGAAGTGTATCTAGAAGAACTGATGCTGCTTTGAAGGCAAAAGGAGGTCACACCAAATATTGATGTGATTTATGTTTCGCTTTTACTTATTCACTTCATTGTTTAATGGACAAAAGTAAGCTATTAACCCCTTAACAACCAAGGATGTAATAGTATGCCATTGGTTGTATGGAGAGGGCTCAGGAGCTGAGCTGTAAAATACATCCAGCACCCACTGCGAACAGTCGTGATTGGTGCCTACACCAATCACAGCTGTTAACACTTTAGATGCTGCGGTTAAACGCGACTGTGGCATCTAAAATGCGCAGGTCCCATGACAGACGGGAGCCTATTGAAGGCTTCCAGGCTTATCATTGCCATAGTTCTAGTGAAGGATGGAAGGAGGTGAATGGAATTTACTATTCACTGCAATATACTGTATTAGTATTGCAGTGAATAGTATGAGCGATCAGACCCCCTAGGGTTCAAAGTCCCTAGGGGGTCTAATCATAAAAGTAGGAACAAAAAAAAGAGTTTTTAAAAGTATACAAAAAACACAAACGTTTAAATCACCCCCTTTCCCTAGATCACATACAAAAATGAATAAACAAAAGTAAACATAAACACTTTAGGTATCCCTGTGCTCAAAAATGCCTGACTTATTAAAATATTGAAATATTTATCCCATACGGTGAACAGCATAGCAGGGAAAAAAATCAAAATAGCCAAATGGGGAATTTTTTTTTTTTCAACACTTTGCCTCTTAAAATAAATTTAATAAAAAGTGATCAAGGGGTTTTACACTATTCAATGGAAATCTCTGCAGATCAGTAGCTACAGATGGAGATGTAATCAACAGCTCCTGTACCTATGTGCCAAATACTGGCCTCTTATATACCAGTCTGGCCTGTCTCCACAATTAGTATCTGTGATAGGACTGATATCTTTGTTGTCTTAGAACATCATGTGCATATTATGACACCTACTCTATCTACTTTGTTTATTTATGGTAATACCAACCTTCTGCATACATTGTTTCTCACCTCCATCCCTGTTGATTTCACTTATGTGGCTGTTCTCGTAATCCCAGCTACATTAATCTATATCAGAATAATGACACATTATCTGCAAATGTGCTATCCCGTGGAGATAAAGTAAAATAAACTTACTATAATAGGTATTGGTTGAGCTACTTGTAGCATTATATACTGTAGTTTGTATATTACATAGTAAGGACTGGGATGTCTAGGGCCCACCAGTGGAATTGTTTCTAGGGGCCCGCCGTCAGGACCCCTGCAGATCAGCTGTACCGAGACAGGGCGGCTAAAAGAAATAACATGTCGGGAGCCATGCTGCTCAGCCGTCATACGATGTGCACCATTGCACTACCAAAACTACAACTAAACTAAACTAAGCTACACTCTGTATGGCAAGTGAACAGCATGGCTCCTAGAATTGTTACCATTACCTGTAGCCGCATTGTCCTGGAATAGCTGATCTGCAGAGGTCCTGGCTGTTGTACCCCCGCAAATGTAATATAGATGGCCGATCCTAAGGACAATCAATATTAGAAAGATGGATAAATCTTTTAAAGAGGTTGTCCAGGAATTGGAGCAACCCATGTGGAAAGCATGAGGTGTGAATTAAAAAAAAAAAAAAATAGATAAATAAAAAAAAAGCATACTCCGTTGTCCGCTGCCAGTGTCCATTCAGTCTCGTGTCGGCGCCTTCTTGCTGGGAGTCCTGCACCTCATGTGACTGCTAAGACCAATTACGTACAGGATTTCTAGAAATGAGGCGCCGCCATGAGACCGAACAGACACAGGCGGGGGACAACGGGGTGCTGGGGACAGGTGAGTATGCTTTTTTTTTTTTATTTTTACACCTCCCTGACCGCAACAGTGGTCGCTCCAATTTATGCACACCTCTTTAAAGGCGCTGTCTGGGCCAAATTTTTAAATGGCCCCAATATAGTGGTCTCTGCACTGGTCCCCCATACTGTATGGGGAACAGTGATGGGGCCATGATATTGTGTGGGAGCAGTGATGGGGGCTAACATACTATGGGGGGTACATTAAACTGTGGGGTATATTAATGGGGTTGTCTAGGGTTAACTTTTTTTATGGCCTATGCTCAGGATAGGCCATAAATACCTGGGGGGGGGGCTGACACATGGCCCCATCAGCTGTAAGGAGTCACTTCCGGCGCCTGTTCTGTACACAACACAGGGCGGAAGCAGAAAGCTCCATCTGCTGTATAGCAGCCCAGCGCCTTCACTGCAGCGAAGGTGCCTGGCTAATACACAGTGGACAGAGCTTTCTGCTTCTAGCCCTGTATTGTATACAGGACAGGTGCTGGAAGTGGCTCTGTACAGCTGATCGGTCCGGGGTCGGCCCCCCTACAGATCAGGTATTTATGGCCTATGCTGAGGATAAATCATAAAAAATTCTGCCTGGATAACCCCTTTAATATACCCCCCTAATGCCTCCCACTTTAAAGAGGTTGTCCAGCATAACTTTTTTATTTATTTTATTAATAGTCTGGGGGAGGTGAAACCCCCCCCCCCCCCAAAAAAAAACAAAAACCTACTCACCTATCCCCAGTGCTCCAGTTTCTTCCCAGCAGAGTCCGGGTCTGCGGCTCCGCTGTTTTCTTTTGCCAGAAGTCCTCACTGGCACAGGTAGTCATGTTCAGTAGGACGAAAACAACAGAGTTGCAGGACCGAACCACGCTGGGAGACAATCGGAACAGAAGAGTATGTTTTAAAAAAAAAAAAAAAAGATATCCTGGATGTCCCCCAGGATATTAGTCCCCATCACTGCCCCACCCCAATATAATGGCCCCATCAATGGTCCTCATACAGTATAGGGGACCAGTGAAGGGGCCACTGTATGGGGGGAGTGAGGGGGCCTCTGTATGGAGGGGGGGAATAGTGAAGGGGCCACTGTATGGGGGGAATAGCAAAGGGGCCACTGTATGGAGGGAATAGCGAAGGGGCCACTGTATGGGGGGAATAGTGAAGGGGCCACTGTATGGGGGGGAATAGTGAAGGTGTCACTGTATGGGGGGAATAGTGAAGGGGACACTGTATGGGGGGGAATAGTGAAAGGGCCACTGTATGGGGGGACTAGTGAAAGGGCCACTGTATGGTGGGAATAGCGAAGGGGCCACTGTATGGGGGAATAGTGAAAGGACCACTGTATGGGGGGAAATAGTGAAGGGGCCACTGTATGGAGGGGAATAGTGAAAGGGACACTGTATGGGGGGACAATAGTGAAGGGGACACTGTATGGGGGGAATAGTGAAGGGGCCACCGTATGGGAGGAATAGTGAAGGGGCCACCGTATGGGGGGGGGAAAGTGAAGGGGCCACCGTAGGGGGGAATAGTGAAGGGGCCACTGTATGGGGGGAATAGTGAAAGGGCCACTGTATGGGGGGGAATAGTGAAGGGGCCACCGTATGGGGGGGAATAGTGAAGGGACCACTGTATGGAGGGAATAGCGAAGGGGCCACTGTATGGGGGGAATAGTGAAGGGGCCACTGTATGGGGGGGGAATAGTGAAGGTGTCACTGTATGGGGGGAATAGTGAAGGGGACACTGTATGGGGGGGAATAGTGAAGGGGCCACTGTATGGGGGGAATAGTGAAAGGGCCACTGTATGGGGGGGGATAGTGAAGGGGCCACTATAGGGGGGGAGAATAGTGAAGGGGACACTATAGGGGGGGAAAATAGTGCAGGGGACATTATGGGGGGAATAGTATAGGAGCCACTGTAGGGGGGAATAGTGCAGGAGCCACTATAGGGGGCAATTGTACAGGGGCTACTATAGGGAGGAATAGTGCAGGGGCCACTATATGGGGGGATAGTGAAGGCTCATACACTCATGGCTCATACACTAGCCCCTTTACTAGTCTTCCCTGTAGCAGTTTTGGGTGATTACTTACCTGTCTGCTACACTCCTTCTTGTTCAGGGCGTACTGATATGACGTCTTGAGCGCCTGGAGCTGGAAGAAGCTGGAGGCGCCGGACAACAGTTAGGTAAGTATCGGAGCTCAATGGGGCCTGTGGCCTACAAGTCTGTGAGCAGTAGAGCAGGAAGCCTGTGGCTTTCTACTCTACTAGTCTCAGAACCGGGTCGGTTATTAAAACCGTATTGCAAAACCGGGGAGAACCTGGCAGCATCACTTACCTCAGCCCGCTCTTGCTCGCGGCCTGTCCTCTTCCCACAGCAGCCTGGGCACTGTGCGTCGCACATTACGTCATCGTGATGTGATGTGCGACGCACAGGGAGCCCTGGCCTGGAGCGGGGAGAGGTAAGTGAATGGGGACCTTACCGCACCTCCACTGCCTATCAAAAAAAATGGCAGTGGAGGTTCGATAGTGTCCCCAAAAGGCACGGGGCCCACCGGGGGATTCATCGGTCACCTGGTGGGCCAGTCCGACCCTGTAAGGACTCATACACTCGTATTCTTTTCATACATTAGCAGAATTATTGTATTTAATCTCTTAAAGGGGTTGGCCACTTTCAGACCAATATTGAGAGACAAATGTTATTGTTTGTATAATAAAAAATAATACAATTTTCCAATATACTTTCTGTATCAATTCTCCACGGTTTTCTAGTTATCTGTTTGCTTTCATTCATTCTTCTTACTCCCGATGGATAAAAATCAGTCCATGGTCATGTGATATACAGGCCATGGTCATGTGATGAACACGCAGGTGGATAACTCATTATAGTCACAGCACAGTAATCAGACATCTGCCTGGTAACAAGCTGTGCATCTGTATGTTCATCAAATGATCATTGACTTTATATCACATGATCATGGGCTGATTTTTATCCACTAGAAGTAAGCAGAATGAATGACAGCAAGCAGAGATCTAGAAAACTGTGAGGAATTGATACAGAGAGTATATTGGAAAATTGTACAACTTTTATTATACAAACAATAACATTTGTCTCTCAATATTGGCCTGAAAGTGACCAACCCCTTTAATGGAGATTCCTGTTCATTTCCCACCATGTGAACGGCCCCTAACAGAGGTACAGTGCTGGCCAAAAGTATTGGCACCCCTGCAATTCTGTCAGATAATACTCAATTTCTTCCAGAAAATGATTGAAATCACAAATGCTTTGGTAATAATATCTTCATTTAATTTGTCGTCAATGGAAAACCACAAAAAGAATTGTCAAAAAGCCAAATTGGATATAATTCCACACCAAACATAACAAAAGGGGGTGGACAAAAGTATTGGCACCCTTTGAAAAATCAGGTGATGCTTCTCTAATTTGTGTAATTAACAGCACCTGTTACTTACCTGTGGCACATAACAGGTGGTGGCAATAACTAAATCACACTTGCAGCCAGTTGAAATGGATTAAAGTTGACTCAACCTCTGTCCTGTGTCCTTGTGTGTACCACATTGAGCATGGAGAAAAGAAAGAAGACCAAAGAACTGTCTGAGGACTTGAGAAGCAAAATTGTGAGGAAGCATGAGCAATCTAAAGGCTACAAGTCCATCTCCAAAGACCTGAATGTTCCTGTGTCTACCGTGCGCAGTGTCATCAAGAAGTTTAAAGCCCATGGCACTGTGGCTAACCTCCCTAGATGTGGACAGAAAAGAAAAATTGACGAGAGATTTCAACGAAAGATTGTGCGGATGGTGGCTAAAGAACCTCGACTAACATCCAAACAAGTTCTAGCTGCCCTGCAGTCCGAGGGTACAACAGTGTCAACCCGTACTGAAGACTACCAACAAATTTTGCAGCATAATGTAGGGCCCAGTGTAAGAAAGCTGGGTCTCCCTCATAGGTCATGGGTCTTCCAGCAGGACAATGACCCAAGACACACTTCAAAAAGCACTAGAAAATGGTTTGAGAGAAAGCACTGGAGACTTCTAAAGTGGCCAGCAATGAGTCCAGACCTGAATCCCATAGAACACCTGTGGAGAGATCTCAAAATGGCAGTTTGGAGAAGGCACCCTTCAAATCTCAGGGACCTGGAGAAATTTGCCAAAGAAGAATGGTCTAAAATTCCAGCAGAGCATTGAAAGAAACTCATTGATGGTTACCAGAAGCGGTTGTTCGCAGTTATTTTGTCTAAAGGTTGTGCTACCAAGTATTAGGCTGAGGGTGCCAATACTTTTGTTCGGCCCATTTTTGGAGTTTTGTGTAAAATAATCAATGCTTTGACTTTTTTTCATTCTCTTTTGTGTTTTTTCATTGCAAACAAAATAAATGAAGATATTATTACCAAAGCATTTGTGATTGCAATCATTTTCTGGAAGAAAGTGAGTATTATCTGACAGAATTGCAGGGGTGCCAATACTTTTGGCCAGCACTGTATATGAAGGAATTTTCTGTCATATTCTGTATTAAGGCAGCGATATAGATTTAGTATACAAGGTTATGAATTGTTCATGACTTCTTAGGCCCTATGCATATAGAGGTATCTAGGCTAGAAAATCTGATCCGTGTATAGTGTAACAGAGTCCATATAGTGTTGCAGTTATAGTGTCAATGACGCCACTATAAGGGTATGTTAACACGGCGGAAAATGAAGAGGAACTCTCTTCATTTCCGCTGCTGGCATTTTCGCCGTGGTCTAGCCGCGACGGGATGCCGATGCAGTGCATCAGCATTCCGTCGCGGCATCCCGCTCCCTGATTAGGCCTGGATGAATGGGCCTAATCAGGAGGGAGTCTCGAAATCCGTGGCAAATTCCTCCATGTGAAAACACCCTAAGGGATGCAGAATGTGGATTTTCCCCTGAGCACTGATTCCTAAGGAGCTCATAGGCATTATTGGCAATGGATGAAAGTTTGTGGATACTCTGGTACAGATTTTACATTTGGGCATCAAAATATATAACTTGCAATTTCATTATCTATTATAACACTTGGAAGCATCGAAAATCCTAAAATCTTATCCAGGAATAAAAAGATAAGCTTTCAACTTTTTTTGTGATGGTTTGTAGATGACCTTTCAGCTGAGTCTCACATGCATTGTTAATGTAGATGTTTAATCTCAGGCCATGAATATTCAAGGATTGGTTAATTTAATTATCCTGCAATGAAGATTCTTTCAACTAGGACCCGACATTAACATTCGTTTATCTTGTTCGGCTTCAGAATGTGGTTTTTTCTTTCTGATGCACCAACAGTAAACGACCTGCTAAAAAGTGATGATTTCAACCATCCGTGCACATTGTCTGCAGGTTGTATATTGACCTCAATGAAAGGCAGACAGCTGGGAACTCCTAACTTTACATGAGGTGAGAAAACCCTGCTATGGATTGTCAGAGTGCTCATAGCCCCAAGCAGTTTGTAAAACCAAATGAGCTCTTTTGTAGCAATCCACAGTGCAAATTGCTGCAATGACTTTTATTTCCAAATGACCCAGAATAGGAGGGGCTGACAAGCCAGTGAGAACACAAAACTGTGCTAGAATGCAGACATTCATGAGACGTGTCACAATTCACAACATATTTTGAAAGCTGGATTTTTCCCTATTTTTTAAGATTGTTAAAAAAAAGGCCAGTAAGTGTAAACTCAAGTGGTCTTTATGGTCAAATTAAGTTTTTGGTAGATATTACTATTTGATGCATTTAGTATTCATGTAAAATACACTCATTGACAAAAAAATTGTGCACCAAGAAGGAATACATTATTAGAGCAAAAGGATACATTGCGTTGGCTCTAGTGCTCTGTTGGGCCACCTTTAGCCTGGACACAAGATAAGATGCCATTGGGCATGGAGAC